>JARFTM010000240.1:0-42516 GCA_030278935.1 Trichoderma polysporum | reverse complement strand
CCTTTCCTTTGTATCAATAAAACGTAGCGAACGCGGGTCTGAAACCGCGGCTCCTACCGTCCTATTGCCCAGATGTGGATTTATGTAACTAGTTTACTTAGTGGACGTTAATAATAAAACAAACAAACAAACAAACTAGTATCTTAGGAACTAAAATCTACTATTAAGTTTAGGGCACTAGATAGAATTTGGTAATTTTAAGCTATTATATTTTTAAAATTAATATCTTATTAAGTAAGTATAATAGTAGCTAATAGCCAGCAGACATAATATGTATTTTAATTATATAAAGGCTATTAAAAACAAAGAGAAGATAATTTCTTTTTGATACTATGCTTTTAAGTTTAATCTCTCAGCCTCTCCCCATCACCATAGCATCCCCTTGCTTCCAAATAATCTTTAACACAAATTTCTTAATCTTCCACAATCCGTCTCCATCATCCTTCACTAGATCGAGCGCATATTCTCCACCCACTAAATACTTTGGACCATCGGTCTCCCTTCCCTTTCCGGGCGGACAATGCTGCGCCATCGCGTAAGCCCAAAGAGAAGCAGTATCGGCTCCCTCCTTTACATCTACGCGGACATTGCTGATGATATGCTGGGTATCCATAGGCCCGACCCCAGCAAGAACCGTGTCTCGAATAGTAGAGGTGCCAGAGACTCTTGTTTTCTCGTCACCATCATGAATTTCGAAGGCGACGTCATCTCCGGCACATGCGGAGTTGAAGATTAGGATGTCGTGGCGGTCGAACCCTATAATGATGCGGTACAAGGCATCAGTGATGGCTTCCCGTGTGGTGAGGCCGGTGAGAGTGTCTGGGTATGCCATTTTGGGTAGATTGTGACAAGATGGCGTGAGAAAGATAATGTTCAGTAGGTCTTAGTATTAATTGCGTTGCTGTGATGTATAATAGACTGGATGTATCGATGGTCAGGATACTTATCAATGACTATAAGTACTACTCTAGATATAGGTAAAAATATAGCAGAATAATAGTTAAGGGGCAATACGTTAGGTAGGTAATCCCGTAAAGACTAGTGATTATTCTGTTTCTATTTTGACCAGTGCATTTTCGCCCGGCAATTTGGCTTACAGGTGATCGCTGAGGTCAACTGGTCTCAAGTGTAATAAGCCACATGCGGAACGTTGTGGCTTACAGTTGATCTAATCTAGCCATGTCTCTATTCCTTTCTTAGTGGAGATAATTAGTCCCGTTGTATAAGTGAACCAAATGCTGGACAGGGTCTGATTGGCGTAAGCCATCTAATGCAGGAGCTCCGGAATTAGCATAATTTAACTCCGCCTCTTTAAGTTGAAGCCACTCGAAATTCCTCGGATAAAGAAAAATTTGCTTACCATCAACTACGAATAGCTTTCTCTCATTTGAAACACTAGAATAGGGTTAAGATGAATAATCTCGATCATTGCAATAGCCAAAAGCGCCGAAAACGCATTCTCACCGATGCTCGGAAAGAACAAAATAGGGTTGCCCAGAGGGCATATCGTAAGTTTTCAGCCACTGACATAGAAATAAAATCATTGGTCATAACAGTTAACTTCTAGGTCAAAGGATGAAGGAGAACATAAGGAAGACAGCCAGGATTCAAAATGTCTTTAGACTAATACACCCAAATACTGGAAAGGAGGGTGCTCGCTTAATGTCTATCACGTCCAGACCAACTGAGCAGGAGAGCATCTCCAACGTCGACAACAATGACGTTATTCAACATACAGACATTTACCAAGTCCCTAAAGAGTTTGAGTGGATGCAGGAGCCCAATTTAACCCAAGTTGAGGAGGTAGACACCGGCCAACGTTCTGTATTTCCAATAGCTCCGTATTCTGATTCAAATATGCCATCAATTTGGGATTCAGTGTCAATACAGCGCTTAGGGAAGATTCCTGACCTGGATGGGGACCAGATCTCTAATGCGTCTGTCTTTCAGATGAATTGTCTCGATTTTTCAGACCCGGGCCGTGGTCCCCAGACCTTTTATGCCGCTCGGCAACCGACACCAAGTTTGAGTGCAATTGAACGTAACGGTGAATCTCAACACGAGCAAGTAGGGGACTCTTTGATTTGGTCACTTGGCCAACCGTCATCTGCTCAAGCACTTCCTCTCTATCTCGAGGACCCATCCTATATCCCAAAAAGCGACAACAACAACATCAACAACATCAACAACATCAACAACATCAACAACATCAACAACATCAACAACATCAACAACATCAACAACATCAACAACATCAACAACATCAACAACATCAACAACATCAACAACATCAACAAAACAAACCGGAACGCCAACTCCGGGGGCTCATCTTATGGTATTAATGCCCAAACTATAGATATCACGAATCCTCCCTCCCTCCCATGTCCTACACCTACCAATCTCTGGTTTCCTCAACCTGCCCTTCTAACCGCCGGCTTCCATAATGCCATCTCTCTCAACATTGCCTATTCATCCGTCCTAACAGCCAGCCCCCTTTCGCCCTTCTACCGCCCCTCCATCCTCCCATCCTCCGACCCGATCATGCTCCTGTCCCATGCTTCCAAACTATCCACTCCGCCACATCTCAAGCCCACTCTCGCTCAAATACTCTTCCCACACCATGCTTGGATTGACCTATTGCCATTCACGGTCCTGCGAGAACGAGCTATCACACTAGCTGCGACCTCCCCAAAAATGTTCGATCTCATGGACTTAAAGATGGATATTATAGGTGATGGACTTCGTTTTTCCTCTCGCATGGGAGATGGATGTACGGAGCTAAATGGTAGGCCTTGGGATGGAAGGAGCTGGGAGGTTGCACCGTGGTTTTTGAGGAAGTGGCGCATGCTTATGGTTGGAGTGGATGGCAGTTTTTGGTGATTGTTTATTTTTTAATTTTTTTAATTATATATATTTCATATAAATATTAATTATAAATAGCTTAATTTAAAGGCTTATTAAGCTATGCTAAAGGCTTGATAAGCTATCCTTATATCTATATATTATAATATAATAGATAATTGCTATAATATAATAGATAATTGCTATAATATAGTAACTGAGTGCTATAATATAGTGGATAAGTGCTATAATATAGCGCTTTGCGTTTTTTACCTTTAATAAGTCCTTGTACTTGCCTCTACAAGCCCTATTCAATTGTTTTTAGAGGCTTGTTAAGCCACGCTGGAGGCTTGATAAGCCGTCGCTTAATACATTACATCGTAAGCGATAATTAATCAATTCCTTGTTCAACCGACCATATTACTTTCGAGGCTTCTATCTAACAGTTTAAGTAGATATGAGAACTCGTAACCCCTCCACCCCCCCTAAGAAGCGTTGGGCGAGAAATATTAATGACATATCGGTGTTATTACTTGTATGCTTGCTTGTCTGAGAACCGAGGACGTGCACTCCATTGTTATTATTCGAAAGGCACTTTGACCCAAATGCGCACCAACCGTAAGTTAGATGAATAGAAGAACACGTCGTGATTGGGGAGTCAGCTGGAATGCATTGACTATAAAATATGTAGCGATGAAAAGTGAGGTCCGGTTCGACTGTCTTCCTCCAATTCAGCCAATATACAGCTTCAATCGAAAAGACCTAGCGATCACCATGGGATGCACGACAGAAATTCTTGCAAGACAAGCAGCTATTGATGCCCTGCTACGATACACAGACGGTCTCGACCGTGCCGACGTCGCCCAATTCGAATCCGCTTTTTCTGACGATGCCATTGTCGACCTGTCTGCCTTTTCCTCCCTCGGCATGACCTACAAACCGCTTCACGGTCGCAGCACTATTAGCGCCGCATGTATGAAAGCAGTAGGAGAGACTCTGGACACAACTCACTCGTTGACCAATATTCTGGTTGAACTGAACGAGCAAAGTGACGGCGCTAGTATCACTTGCTACTCGGAATCTCAACATATCAAAAAAGGACAAGCCTTTGCCTCTGGTTCTCAAGACAATTCCATCATCGTGAAGTGTCGGTACCAGGCAACGGTTATTCAACAGGGATCTGAGTGGAAGATTAAGCGCCTAAATGTCATCCCACTATGGAGCAAAGGCAGCATGAGCGTTTTTGGATAATGAACGAGATCATATTCGTCGACGTTATGAATGGATGAGATAGTGAATTAAGACGAATAAATATGTTTTATAAGGCATCCGGAATTGAAACAAAGAAGATCCCCATGATTTTGAAGGGCTAGATCAACTCCGAAACTCTGATCAAAGAAAATGAGCGCGAAATTATGCATTCTTGGAACATTAACGACATGGAATTTTTTTCTTATTTGCTTTAATATTTTCCCATGCCCCTTCTAAGAAGATATAGGTGGGCATCCATAAATGTTTCCGGATCCGAGTCGTTGCGTCCCGGAGATTCGGGATCCGGAGCCTATAAAGAGGTCCGGAGTGCCGGAACGGGTGTCACTCTCTCTTCGGTTGCCTCTCCTAAGCCTTAACAATGAGTTGAAGGAATATTTATTAATACCAATGACGTAGCTGACAGCGGCCAAATAAAATGTTATTTTATATTCAATTTTCTATCATTTAAGCAGCTCTTTTCTACTTCAATTCACCCGTTGGTCTAACAATGTCTTTATTTTGCATTTGCTTGCTCCTTGATCAATTTTATATACAAAACAAAAAAGATCCAATGTCTTCCTCTACTCTACAACCTAAAAAAGTCTTGGGCATGCCGCCCTTCATGGCCGACTTCCTTATGGAAGGGGTTTCTGCCGCCGTCTCCAAGACCGCTGCTGCTCCCATTGAGCGAGTCAAACTCCTTATCCAGAATCAAGATGAAATGATTAAAGTTGGTCGTCTAGACAGAAAATATGGTGGCATTGGCGGGGTGTTTCAAACGCACAATAGCTGATGAAGGATTTCTCAGCTTATGGCGTGGTAACACTGCGAATGTAATTCGGTATTTTCCTACGCAGGCCCTTAACTTCGCTTTTCGCGACAAATTCAGGAAGATGTTCGGCTACAAGAAAGATCGTGATGGATATGCTATGTGGATGGTAGGAAACTTGGCATCCGGAGGAGCTGCCGGAGCAATTGGGCAGCTCTTTGTCTACTCTCTCGATTACACGCGAACTCGACTAGCAAATGACGCAAAGAAAGATGGACAGCGGCAGTTCAATGGATTTATCGATGTATACCGAAAGACATTAGCGACAGATGGCATCGTCGGTCTCTATCGCGGCTTCTTTCCCTCTGTTTTTGGCGCTGTTGTTTATCGTGGTCTTTACTTCGGCATGTATGACTCTTTTAAGCCGCTTGTTCTGGTCGGAGCTCTAGAGAACAATTTTCTGGCCTCTTTTTGTCTAGGTTATCTTGTCACCACGGCGGCGGGTATTGCTGCCTATCCTCTTGACACGATCCGTCGTCGCATGATGACGACCTCAGGTGAAGCAGTCAAGTATAAAAGTTCGTTTGATGCAGTCAGACAAATTGTTGCCAAGAATGGTGTACGTGCTCTCTTTGATGGAGCCGGAGCTAATATCCTGCGCGGCGTTGCTGGCGCTGGCGCATTGTCTATCTATAACCAACTACAAGTGGTCATGTTCGGCAAAACCTTCAAAGGAGAATGATGATCAACATAATATTTCATATGCATGTTGTAAGGGGTTCGACGGTCTGACCTCGCGGTAAAAGGGAGTTGGCAAGTGGAGAGGTTTTAACCAGAGAAATTCACATTATTATCGTCATTTAAAAAAGAGATTAAATAAATAATATATAAATACTAAATAGTGCAGCGATAATGAGTGTTTCCACTGTAGCAACATCTTCACAGGTTTTACATGATCAGTTATAAAAAAGAGGTAGAATGTTTGCTCAGTGTATCGAGAGCTCATGATAGATGGGAAGCGTCCATCCTTGCACATTCTCCTTTAGAATATACTCACCGACAATGTTCAACCTAAAAAAGGCAGCTATATCCAGGAACAAGTTGACTATCGCAACCATAAAGGCTGACGATACCATTTTGTTCCAAAAGATAGTGTCGTCACTCACTCCCCTAGTTACCTGATTGATGAATGGTCGAAATTTGTCATCATATGCCTTAAAAGCTATATCAAGATCATCAGTAGGCTTTTTGGTTCCTCCCTTTGCATTTTCGCAATGACGGCTGATCTCACCAGCCAAGACATAAGCTCCTACAATGCCAGAAGTGGTGCCCATACCGGTGAGTGGCGAGGGACAGTATGCAGCATCACCAACGAGTGCTACATTGCCGTTGAACCAAGAATCGAGTTTGACCAAACCTAGGCGTTCGCAGTAGAAATTCTCGGAGTCATACATGTCTCGCAAGATGTCTTTTGTTTCCCATCCGGCGTCGTGGAAAATCTCCGCCAACGCTTTCTTTTGCTCGTCCACTCCTGCTGGGTGAGCTCTCTTCATTCGTTCCGATTCCGTATTGCAAGGCAGATATATCTGTATCTCTTGTGGGCTGTGCCTTCGCGTCATGATGGCTCGCCGTCTAGTTGCCAGGTAAAACGTGCAGTCATACTCCTCCCCTTCCCGAATGGGACGAGGGATTGTAAAGTAGCCTGTATAAGCTCCCTTTACTGGACGTAGTGCGTCTTGAACACCTGGGCCCAACATCAATTTACGGGTGTTTGAACCAATGCCGTCAGCGCCAACCAAGAAATCGAAATGATCCGTTTTACCGTCCGAAAACTGAACTTCAACTAAATTATTCCTTTGTTTGAAGCTGTTAATCGTGACTCCAAAACGAAAAGTGACTTTCTCTTTTATAACGTCGTACATAAGTTGACAGAGGTCACCCCTCATTATCTCGTATTGGGTGGTGAAGCTCTGTAGCCCCCTTATTCGACTTGTTCACTCCAAAATAGGCACGTCGCCTATTCGAGCTATCGACAATAAGCATTCCTTGCTCTGGCACCGACTTGGCTCGGAAAGCTCTATCGAGTCCCATAAGTTTTAGGACTTCAACACCGGGACCTCGGAGATCTACTTGGAGTCCGATGGTTCGAAGTTCAGGGAAACGCTCAACGACAGCGACATCGCGGTCCAACTTCGAGAGCCAGTAAGCGAGGGCATTGCCAGTTATACCGGCGCCACTGATTAACACGTTCATTTGTGCCATTGGATTTATAACGAAGAATGTCGAATCTGGAGTTGAAAATGTATGATTGGGTAGATGCTTTTGTTAGATAGTGGATGGTAAAATGTGTATGGGTCAGGCTGCAGTCGAAAATGAAACTGATGCTATAAGCATATGAAATTTATTGAAGAGGTGAAAGTGAAAGGAGAGGTTTATATATATATATATATCTTTCGTTTGTTCACATACTGGATGTCTCGGTATTTTGCAGTTGAGATATATCCGCCACCGCCGTCTCGGCCGAGCGAGCGACTGTCACACAGACGACGCATCGTCAATTCACCCCTTTGTACTACATACCCCTCATGATCTAGTCGTTTATGCGGTTGAGTTTGCCGTGCCTGAAAGCCGATACATTCCTCTACTCGAAATGGTAAATATATCCGCTGTTCCATACCTTCGTAATCGATCATGGTAGTATCACGCGACTCTTTTATACAAAGGACTTGAATACTTGTATAAGCTCAATTCAATGTATAAATACTCATATAACAGCTCTAACATTTATTTGTTGAACCGAAACATCTGGTCGCGGAGATGCTAGCCGTGTAAGAACAGTCTGTAACTGCCAAGAAAACAAAACATCCCAAAATTTAAATAGTACTTATCGTTATCTTTCTTTCAACGCCCCATGGATTCGAACCCCGGTGTATATTATGCCAGAGAAGTAGTACCAAGACGTTTCTACAGTAGTTAAAAGCACAGTGAAGTATTATTCCGCCCAGTTTTCGCAATACTCAGTCCATTTAATGTACCACCTCCTTGCTTCTGCTTGTGCCGTGATCGTGCATAAAAAGAAATGTGGCTCTGGAAATTAGTCTCTCCTTGACGGGTCCGCTCTAATGATAAAAGGAATCCTGTACTCAATAATTTTTCAAGGGATTTTGTAACGAGAATGGCAACTTCAGCGAGGAGCCCAAGGTTAATAGTGTGTGCTACTTATCGAATATCTTCTCTAAATAATCTTCTATCGATAGCCATAAGGTCAGAGAATCCTTCGTCGTACTTGGATAAAACTATAACTACGGCGGTGTCTAGACCAACCTTGAGTGAATAATAGATTAATGGATTCGTCTGCCCTATAGCAAAAGGGGAGTGGAGAGGAATCGGAAAGCGGTGTAGTAAGTAGTCGACGAAGCTGCATTAAGAATAATTTGCATAGCGCGATGATATCCGGACAAGATTACCTCCAATAGAGAAGGGTTTTTTGAGCCAGTATTACCACACAGTATAATGGAAGGCCAGAGATACCAATACGGTTCTCTCTCAACGGTCCAGAGAGCAACAGCTCAGTTGCGTGCCCATCGATGAATCATATTGCAAGACATTGGTTTCTACATGCGGGCAAAGTCGGGTCCTGTCACAATGATGAGAAGGACTTGGAGGCGCAACTTGGTTAGAGCACTCTCTAGATACTCTCTTGATTACCTTGAAAGCTATTAAGTAATTCCAGAAACTCGGTTCGTGGGGTTTCGATGCGTTGACTCAGCGAAACACATTTGACGTAAAAGTGGTGATGTCATGTCTCTATACGTGTAATAAATAGAGGATTGACAGTACTCATGTTAGTGTAAGTAGATTCCCCTACGAATCCTTGAGCTATTGTAGCTACTCAAGGTACATAGGAGGCTAGGTAGAATGCGGATACCCGTATCGAGTTGTTTCTACTAGCAGCTACTATCAGCTACCAGGAGACAATATGCACTTAATACAAGCGCAAGTACAGGAAGGAGATGCCACTGATGCGCTGGATCGTAAGAGACGTCATAAGATGCTCCTCACTACCAGTTCACTCTAGCGAAGTCCTCTGCCCATCAAGCCAAATTTTTCCCAAAGATTGGAAATACAAAATTACCATCTTATCCACTACTTCGTGAGAAGGAAGCATTGGATCAAAACTCAAGGGTGAAAGACATCTAGTAGGTCGTTCAACCTTAAGGCTTCTAGCCACGATTTAGCACATATGGAGCTGACTGATGATCTCAGCTAGGGGAGTCTTTATTTCAGCAATCTACAACCACCTAATGTCTTCATAACCACGGATGGCCTCATAGCAGGAGTGATAGGGGCGAGCTGCATAGCAAATTTAAGCGACTCGAATAGCACATAGAGTACGGAGTATACGAGTGCAAATTGTAGGCTGTACCTCTTTAGCTGTGCTAACCCAATGGTTCCATCTCACAGCTCGAGTTTTATTCAGGACTATACGAGCGTCCGGCGATCCCGATTCACCAGCTTGTGATACATTATAAACAGGAATATATGGCAAGGGCCGCTCAAGCCTCTGTTCTAGCTTCCGGAGATCATGTAGCTCCGGATCCATGAATCGGAGGCGACTCGGGTTTGGTCTCATTTACACCTAATGTATTCGACGAGTCAGTGTGTACAAGCGTTGGTGCCACAACAGCAGTATTTGCCTTATTTACATGGCCATCATGAAGTGACACCTCTCTATTGATACTAACTAGTGCGACATGTGATAAAAACAAAGCCTGGTAAGATAGTTGGCTTGCTTGGCACTGAGAAGGTCAATGTCTGGCTCCGGGCTTCTCCTCATATATTATTTAGGTGCATTAGATTTTACTAGAAACACATTGATCACAAGGGTTACTTCGGTCACGAGATTGCGACGCCGACATAAGAGACGGTGAGAGAGGGTCTCCTGCGGTGAGAAGGCCGTCCACCCAGGCTCGGATAGCTACAACTTTGTCTCGGCGGTATCGCAAAAAGCAAATATTGAACTTTGTTCAGGTGGTGGTGTTAGAGTTACATCCAAAAGAAAGTTTTCATGGGGCAATATAAGGGTAGCTAGGCATAATAATGTAAGGGGGAGGAAATCTTGGGAAGC
Source organism: Trichoderma polysporum (assembly GCA_030278935.1). Taxonomy (NCBI): domain Eukaryota; kingdom Fungi; phylum Ascomycota; class Sordariomycetes; order Hypocreales; family Hypocreaceae; genus Trichoderma; species Trichoderma polysporum. The sequence continues at coordinate 32,527 of JARFTM010000240.1, read as the reverse complement.
ACGGCTCGGCCAATTCGGACATAGGTGTGCAAGAAGACGCTGGGACGGCCCCAAGCTTTCGGCCGACAGATTTTCTCCTAGCGCCAACCCGGTGCCGGCCACGATCTACCCAGGCATTGAAGTAATTTTAAATTGACAGGTAATATTTCTATGGTACGCCGTACTACGAGTATGGACTACCGTCATACAGCATGGGACGGAATAGCCGCAGGGTCCTCATATCTTCCTTTACGCTCGCTTGCCAAATGCGGATCATCATTTGTTATGTCTAAGCAACATAGAGTGGTGTGAAACACCAAATATCGGCACAACCCGCACCGCTTCGAAGCCCGTCTTAGCGTACAGCATTTTTCCTGCAGGCGTCGCGAGCAGGTAGCAATCCTTCTTGTCGCCTGCCGCTCGGCTGATGCCCCAGTCCAAAAGGATCTTCCCGATACCCTTCCGCTGCTGCTGCGGATCCACCCCGAGGTAATCAAGATCTTAGTGGGAGCTCATGTTAATTGCCCGTTTCGGTAACTACGGATGGTGTGCGGAGAGTTTAAGGGGGAGAGAAGACTTACGCCAGACATCCTTGATGCCTCTTTCTCCGAACATCTCCTGGTGGTCGGCTGAGACAATAGCGCGCAGCTCTGCGAACGCCTCCTGGTCAAAGGAGCGCGGCGGCGGCTGTTGAGCGCTGGATTGGGGTTGATTGGTCGCCTTTTCGGAATACACGTCCCAAAGCCCAAAGCCCACCACTTGGTCGTTTAACGAGTCATCGACAGCTACCACCATGACTGCGTGTGGGGAGTACAAGCTTGCTGTCTTTTTGGCATATCGCCATGAATGTATTTCATCATCTGAAGTAGCCTCCTCCTGTTCCTTCTTTTGATCAGGGAATATCCGCGCTGAAATGGCGTCCGTTTTGGGATGGAAAGCTGCAGTGGCAATGCGAGCAATGGCAGGGAGGTCGTCCTGAGTGGACTCGCGCACATGTATCGTCATGTTGACAATACCAGTAAGGACCGATGCGAATAGCAAAGAGAGTAAAGTATCAAATACTAGCAGTGCATTTGTACTCCGTACAGGATCAAGATATACAAGCAGTGCTAGCAGTATGCAAATGAATGCATGAGTCGACGCTAAGAAGGTCACCCGAAATGTCAAACATGTCAACCAAAGGGCGAAGTGGGTTTCCCCAGGATCCATCTTTTCACGTGTAGTCGACGGAGCTTTGAGTCATGATTAGAAGAGAAGCGTTGGAAGTTGTTAATAATCATCAATTCATATGGAAATAGTATTGGTGAAGAAAACATTATATTCGTTTCAACTACTTGCTTTGAGTTCCATCAGTTGTCGTTGCTATTGTGTATTTGAGTTCGATTTAGCTCAATCACTGCGGGTAAGACTCGCATTTAAACACTTAATCACTTTCAAAAATGGAAAAGTAAAAATTAAAAGTCAGACAGCAAATTCGTAGAGAATCCGAGAAAACAGTAACAAAACCCAATAAAACATTCCAGATTTTTGGAAGAAGAGATTTTAACTTACGACTTCTTCTGAGCCATCTGATAAAACCCACGTTGATAATCTTTCTCGTAAATCTGTGTCCAGATCTAGGGTATAGCTTCACGTACAACTCAGCGCACTCCAAACAAAGTGCACCTAAAAGACTACCTTAGGTAATAACTTACTTATATACGGCGTACATACTACCACAATACGCCTCTTATATCAAACATCCACGCCTCATATCAAAGGGCACATGTTAATTATAGGCAATAGGAAGTGAGAGCACGCACACCGCTCCGACAAGCTGGTTGGTACCTCTTACTAAGCGGAAAATAAAACTTGGGCTAAGCAGTTGGTGCGACTTTAGTATGGCACTATACATGAGATTCTGGTCGAATGTGGAGAGGCGGCTGAAGGAACAGATATGACAGCCGCCTCATCGGCTGTTCATGTTATCGATCATCTATGTCGTTTAAGAACTGTACAAAAAGAGAACAATAAGCAAGGTAGCAGATCCCTTTACACTTCGACTGAAGAAATCGTGCTTCCGCTACAGACGCCGGGATAAGACGTTCAAAAAGATTCTGAATGTGGCATCTATTGAGCGAAGGACACACCACTGATGCTGAAGCACACATTTACAGTGCTTACTGGCGGGTATCGAGGGATTGGTTTCTGTCCAGTAAACTAGCGCGTAATGAGTTGTGGCGGCTTTTGCTCATTGCCGCGACATTCCTTTGTAGAAGCTGGTTATCTGCCGTGGAGCTTCGTTGTAATAAAGCTCAATTTACGCTGCCTTCAACGTCGAATTCTATGTCAATGTATGCGAAACAAGAGCATTTATTTATTCCATAGACATACCCTTTATTAGAATCAGCAAACAAGAAACGCGAGAATTCAATGGGAATACAGTCACCCAAGAGCAAACAGCTAGCATTGACACCAAGTCAGCATACATATGTTGGACTGCAGAATCCTGTACACTACGGCGCGACCTAGATACTTATATGTACCATTCGCCAAACTTCGTTAGTCGCTCGATGTTTAGTTTCTACCGACCTTTTAATGGCTCGTACTCTCTCTGCTCGAAATACCGGCACCAAGTTTATTTGGGTCCAGGAACTGGCGCAGACCTTGGACCCTCTTTATGATTGGTAGGCCCCGGCTAAGTGGTCGTACGAGTAGGAGAGTGTGGTACACCATCAGCATCCCGTCTTTTATACCTGAGGAATCAGTGCGCACAAAACTAATTTTTTTTCTTTTTAATAATAAGAGGGCACATTTATTGCTTCAAGATGCAGAAGAACGCCTGCATTTCATGCCGCACATCCAAGATTCGCTGTTCGTTGGATACGTTTGCTCAACATGGCAAATGCAGGCGATGCTTCAACACTAACAATGACTGCATTTTCAAGACCATTGCGCCAAGGCAAAGAAGGAAACGGACCGACACACGCGTCGCAGCGTTAGAGCAGCGGCTCACAGAGCTGCAAGTAGCAGTAGACTCGCAAAGGCTGATACATTATGACAATGGCACGGTGCATATCGCTACCAGCAAAATTGTCCCTGCGCCACAGCCAATATTTGGCGATGCCAATGGTACATATGCCAACGAGACTAGGGCGACAACCGAGGAAAGAAAATGGCTGCCGGAAGTGGAAGACGAAAACTTGGTGGGAAACTGTCATTTACAATCATCTCTGGAGACGCTCTTTGCTTTAAATCTGCTGTCAACAGACACTGCCGTGCGTCTATTCGACGACTTCACCAATAATGTCCTTCCGCAATATCCCATCTTGGCATTGTCCAGCGGCGAAAGTTTTGACCGGCTAAGAGCTCACCAACCTACACTGCTCCTCTCCATGATCGTTGCTGCCTGTAGAGCATCTAACCCCAGCCTCTTTCGAAAGCTTCATTTCCGTTTACGAGGGGACCTATCAGAGCAGGTCATGGTCCATGGGAACAGATCTGTTGAGCTGGTTCAGGCAATTTTCGTAATGGTTGAGTGGTACGATCCACCTGAGGATATGAGGCGCTTGAACTTTTACGCATGGATTCAGATTGCAGGTCTCATGGTGCGCGAGCTGGGCCTTTGGCCGTGGAACGAGGACACTAGTTCATCTGTGGACCATACTACCTCCGAATGGCGAATTTCTTTTGCTGCCTATCTAACCATGTCAATGTAAGCGATTGCTACGTGCCTTTTCTTTTCTTTTTTCACCCTAAATTGTAAACGAGATAACTTACTAGCGGGCTAGTGCCGCGGTCAGCCTACGCCGGCCCATGTCAATAGTCTGGACTGAAGGGATGCGCAAAGGCCTAGATGCCTTTGAGGAGAACAGTGTGCAAGATAATGACAAACGATTGGTCGCATGGGTGCGATTGCAAATGATAGCGGAGGAGGTTGAAACATTAAGGATCAAGGTATCGTTGGCGCCTAGGCTGTATACTAGGGCTGATCCTTCAAGCCTCGTTGATCAACATTCTATTTTGTCACTTGGAGGTAGATTTGGGAAATGGCGAGATGATTTTCAGCCCGTCTTGAACGGTAAGTTGCTTTACTGATTCCTATTCTATATAGTGGTTGTCAGCTTATTCACACGCACCGTAGGCTCACTCCGTCTACATTTCTTTTACTGCCGCATCAAGTTTTACGAGTTGGCTGTCACATGTAACCCAGTTCGATCGGCACCACACACAGAGGCACAGCCACCGTCCTTGACAATAAACAGGGATATGGCCTACGTCCGGACAATCATGTCTCTGATACAGTCGAGTCATTCAGCTCTGGATACCTTGGTACTTTTTGACATTGGAATCTACCGTCGCTGTCCCACCGTCGTTAGTATCCGGGCTCTTTACGCGCTACAAGAGATATTCACGATATGGAAGGCTGTACACCGCCAGCAGGGATACCTGTCTGAGTTTGTGAATGAGGAGGTGTTGGCCCTCAAATTCTACGCTAAACAGACGGAGGAATTTTTCAAACAGGCAGTAGGAGCAGAAGGATTCGCTATTCCCCAAATGGCATTAAAAGCGCTGCCCAATGTGTTTCTCTCTCTTGAAGAAATGAAGAACCGCGAGAGACAGCACCGGGTGGTGCAGCAACCGGAACGTCTCGCCCAAGAAAACCCACAGGGAGCTGCAGTCAAATCGCCAAGCCTAACAGCCAACGACCTTGAAGTAATATTAATTATCGACCTGGGTGAAATTCAACCGCCATTGTTAAACCAGCGTAAAGACCAGTGCCAGCATAGTACAAGATTGGAGGTAACGCCAGAGTGGCCAACTTCAGCGTCTGCCAATGGTGACTTCGATGATACGCTGGGGGATGCACTTTTAGCTCCGGAATTAGAAGCGATGATAGTACCAGACTCAGTGATAGACCCAGGCTGGCTATTTTCAGAGTGACACTGGGGACATGCTCGTAGCTGAGCTTTTTAGCCTCGATAGACAAAACACAATGCAGCAGCAAAGATCGAATACGAGCGCAAGACGCAAGAAGTTTCCGATGAGGAATAGGCATGGTAATGAGACGAGATTTGATAGACCGAGCTGGCGAATCGGAAGCTATTCATTACTTTTTTTTTCTTTTTTTTTTTTTCTTTTTCAGGCAAGCATAGAGGTACTTACGCGAAGTATTCAGGAGGCGGCGGTTTGGAGGGGCTTGATGTAAGTCGAAAAGCTGCCCGGTCACGGGGTGAAACCCTGTAATTCTCGCAACCCAGACAGGGATGTTGAAGAGTGAGGCTGCAATGAAATGAAAAAGTATCGAACAAAGGGGTCATCGGCCAACTTGGTCTCCGAATCACGTAATAGTGTGGTTTTTGTCTTTCTTTTCTTTTCTTTTTGGGGGGTTTTGTGTTACCCCTTGGCCGTGCGGATGACAGCCACAACTGCCGGAGCCGTCAGTGCAGCTACCGGTCCGTAGATTTAAGGCGGCTACTTGTACGGAGTATGTCGTATTACCCGTGCTAGTATCCCAGGTAGGCAAAGGGTAATTTTATACAGCTCAGAATGCAGATAGAGCCCTTGCAACTTCTTTTGTACTGGTACACAGACTGGCCAGTATGGCATTATGGCGGCTCGAGGTTCATGATACCGCAAAGTTAGGCGTCGCCAATCTACCCGCCATGGCCTCCCGCTGTCTAGGAGGTTTTAGCGTGAGTAGGACAATGCAGCAAATATGCCCGGTGGTGCCGGCGTGGCTGCGGCTGAGAGCAGGGGTGTCATTCCTACTGTATACTTGGCAAGGATATAAATTGTCTTGGGGACCTGTTGTAGGCAGTAGTTCTGGCGAGATTTGAGAAGGCGCCAGCTATTATATTGGCGGGCTGATGGAGGTGTGAGATGAGACATTTCAGGGTGTCTTGGATGCCTTTTGAATGGGATAGACAGACGTCAATGCTGACAATTAAATTTTTTTGTCTCCTTTCCAGATCCATCAAGGCCTCACTGTAATGACTCTGCTTCCTATCTACCTCATATGTCTGGAGCTGTCTAGAAGGCTGGTTGTTCATACTATGTAGTACGGATTAATAGATGAGCATGAGCATGTATGAGCATGTATTCTAGGCACATGATAACTAGCTGCAAAGATACTGATCGAATGAATATTGATTGTAGCAAACTCTCAGGTATATCCAGTGATTCGTCTGCAGTACACAGTGTAAATAAGTGTAATCCGCACCCTTAGAGACATCTCATCTGCACAGGGTCCACTGTGCGGGGTAGTTCAACGGCCACTAAGCCATTCTGGGCTTTCTACAGCCAATCAAACACACCGAAATTCGCTGAAGCATCGCCGCTAATCGTGCACGTGACCCACCGTTATTCCCTTCTTACCGGATTCCTTCAGCTGCCCCACCACAAGACCGTTGTTTTCTGCCAGATGCCTTCGCCGTTTTGAGATCTCCATCTGCGGTTTCGCTTTTCGGCCCTGGCCCGGCCATCGGCACCGTTTTGATCGCCCGTCTTGGCAGGGTGGAGGGCAATTGTATTTATCTTTAGCTTTGTTTCTTTCTAGTTTCCCTCTCTTGTCTTTCTCCCCTTTGTACAATCGTCACCACCATCATCAGCGTTTCTCTCATCTTCTTCTTATAATACCGACTCTATTTCTGCATTCCTAGGGCTGTTGCCACCCTTTCTCTTCTTCTTGTTCTTCTTATTCTTCTTTTCTTCTTTAACTGCATATAACTGCATACAATCGAGAGCCGAAGAACTACAGAGCTTGAAAGCCGAAGGAGCGAGTAAACCAAAGAGCATCTATGAGTGCTTTGCAGAAATCCCTTGCCGGTCCCAAACGGTATAAGAATCCCTGCACCGGGTGCAAGCGGAGGAAACAAAAGGTATGCAACCAACCAAGATGTTGTTGAACAGTGCTAGGCATGCATGCTGACATTGGTCCCTGCTTTTTGTTTGTGTTCAACGCAGTGTAACCGGATATGGCCTTGCATTCACTGCCAGAAACGTGATGATTTAGTACGCTGCGAATTTAGGAAGTCCGATACTTCATCATGCCACTTTATCGAGAGGGAGTCAAACGCAGCTCGTAAAAATCGCCGGCGGAATATTGCGGCCACATCCAAGACAACTCTCCGAATTGGAGAAGAACTTGGCAACGCAGTCGTGACCCAGGAAGCTGGCAGAAATCGCCGTCATGACAACGACCACGATTCTAACTCTGACTCTGACAAGGACAGCCATGACCACCCTTCCGAGAATAGCGCGACCGTGCAATCGGATGACCTGAATTGCCTCGCAAATCAACGCTTGGATGAGCAATTTGCAGCGTTTGGCGTTGAAGCACAGGTAAAGCCGCTCTTGTCTTTCCGATGGACCGGTAGAAGAGATTATATTCTTACATGTAATTGCTCTCACAGGCGAATTGGTCACTATTCGAAAGGCGACATGACGATCAATACTCCATATCAGCTTCAGCCTGCCCTGTGCTCCAGGAGGCCTTGAACGATCTCCCTCAGAGAAGAGATCATACGGGTATGCCTTGGTTGTCGAGTACCTCGATTCTCAATGAAGTAGCTTTTGTACTTTGGCTAACCAGCGATTGCTACTGTCCATTACAGATGCACTCGTTTTGAGCTTTTTCCAAAATGTGAACCCCCACTATGGCCTGATTCATCAAGCCGAATTTGCCGCGGAATATACACAATGGTGGGAAAAGAGAGCAAATAACGATCCGCTACCCATTCCATGGACTTGCCTGCTGCTGATGCTGTGCGCGTGTGCGTGCCAGCATCTACCTGTCGATATACAGGAGAAGCTTGAAGAAATGTTCCATAAACCTTGTCAAGACCTTACCGAGGCTTATCATTATTGGGCACGAAACCTCTACGGCGTCATTCCTGAAGGCCGCCACCACAGGAATAATGTCATGTGGCTGCTGCATTCAACGTATTGGTACAAAGCTGAGGCCATGTTCGCCGAGTGTTGCCACGTTTTTAATACAGCCGTCTGGGAGGCCCAAGAGCTCGGTATGTCATATGGTCGCCTAACGAAAACTCCAATGTTACTATTTGTAAAATATCTTTTCTAACTAGTATCAGGATTTAATAGAGAAGAAAGTTCAGAGGACCTACCGAATTTCGAACGCGAGATGCGGCGGAGGGCTTGGTGCATCATAGATTCCTGGGACTGGTGAGTTTTACCAAACATGACTTACATTTGCAGCTTTCCTCTACTCTCCCTCTCCCTTACTTCAAGCAGCCCATGCGGTAATACGAAACAAGACGTTGTCACTAACGCAATTCTAGGCAAATAGCCTCTGGACTTTGTCGAGACCCAATTATCGACCATAGCACTTGCAATGTAGAGCGCCCATCGTTAACATTGGAACTGGACGGGCAGTTCTCTCCCTTGATGCATATGAATATGCAGTCAGACCTGATCCATAAACTGGCTGAGCGTTTTCATTCTCCCGCCAAAATCACAACCCCCAGTGAAATCAGAGAATACAAGGCGATGATCACCGAATGGATGCAGGACTTTCCGCCCATCTTTGCATTGGAAAACCCAGACACGTCATACGATGAGAAGCAGACCTGGATAGAGTATCACCGCCACTACAATTACACCATGGGTTTTATGATGATGCTCAACCCATTTCGACCACATATGATGATACCTTTCACTGAAGACACTTCAGAGGATATCTTGGAGCTGCGCGCTATTGCCGTTGATTTTGCGATACGCTTAGTGAAAATACTGGACGACTGGATACAATATCTCACTTTTCGCGACGGACGATTTCATTTCATCATATTTTCACTCGTTGATGCGGCAATGATGCTGGCCAACATAATTTCCAACGACATGATTGGGGCTGCCCCTCGCCGAGAAGAAATTTACGACACCGTTAAGGCCACCAGGGCGATGCAGGGCAAGCTTTACTGCCTATCGATGTCGGCGAAAGCGGGATTTAGGATTATCCACAAGACTGTTAGAAAACTACTTCGTACAGCTCCCACGGATGATCTTGCTTTCCTGGCGGATGAACATGACGACGACGGTGGGCAACGAGTTCTGGCAGCTGCGCTTGAGTCAATTTCGCTTGACGCGCAGAAGAATGAAAGCTCTGTTTATGCAGAGAATCGCGTAGATTCGGACACAAAGGAGCAGCAAAGCACTGGGATCTTAACTCAGGTGTCTGCTGCTGAACATGGATTGCAGCCTTTTTACGATGCTGCGCCTCCGCCTTCCAACCATAATGATGGATCGGCTGTGTGTTCCGATTCTAGAGACTCTACTATCCATGAATGCCACACACCTACACCTCCTCATTATATGGTGGCTGCAACTGCGCCACCAGACTATTATGGGCATATAGTCTCTGCCAACGGCGCGGTTGCATCTTCGGAGTACACATTATCCATGCCCCCAAATTGTACTCCCTCTACACCTCTAAATTATACTGCGAACGTACCTCCGATTCATTCCATGGTTACGTCCTCTATCGTTGACCCTACAACCTACAATTACGATGAGCCTGTACCTTTGGAACATGTCGATCCTACATCTCTAAGCTATGTCACAGCCGCGTCTCTAACTGATTCAGCGGCTGCGCCGGCTTACGTTGAACCTGCAATTCTTGACCATGACCTATCAGCACATTCAGACTATGTTGGAGATGTTTCTTCAAATCATATCATCAATGCGTCTTTGGACTATGGTGCAGCTCCATCTTCAGGCTCTTCTACATATACGTCTCTTCATGTTGAGCCTACATTTCCCATGCTTGGCACATCTGTATTCTCTGGGTATAATGGAGTTGTGCCTGCGGTCAATTTTATAGCCAATCCTGAGTTCTTTTCTGCTCCCACAACATACGACACCCATGCGTCCCATCTGACTTACACAGATTATGATGATGCAGGATTTCATACTGCTTACGGGCCTTGTAGTGGTCCTGCTGCATCTCAAACTTTTGCACCTTTGACTGCTCCTACGGCTTTCATTATTCCTGCCCCCTACACGTCTTCTGAGACGTATAATGTTCCTACAATGTATAGCACTTTTGCGCCCTACATTGATTCTACGGCCTACGCTAGTACTGCTAACTCTTTCACGCCTCCCGACACTAACACCTCTCCCGGTTATAGTGAGAATACGGCTACCACTTCCAACTCTCATGGGACTCCCGAAAGCAATTACACTCCTCCAGCTGATACCACCACTATGAACCAGTCGGCACCTGGCCGTGTATAACTTCAAGTTTGGCAGTTTATTTGTACAATTATGCTCACAGGCCGGCCTTGACACTTTTCTTTTTCTTTCATTCCACAACTTGTAGGCGTGTGTTACATTTGTTAGCGTTGGAGCGCGTAGCTATATGTTTTGTGATAGCTACTGCACTTGGGCATGTCGCTCTTTCAATTTTGCTTTTTCTTGATAATTTGTGTAAAAACCTATAAATTGTTAGATTTTCGGTCACACTATACTTTCTTTTTATAACAATTTCTGTACTATCTACTTACTACCTGTTTTTTGAAATGTTTTTTTTTTTTTAGTACAGACCTCAAATACCCTAATTCAATACCCACATTAGATTGCTACATAGCTGTCATCTTCCCTCAACGGTACAAAAATGCCCGTGCTGGTATACATGTTACACATAAAATGAGCACAAAAACAAAAGGCCCTTGACTCTCTCTGCTTCTGTCCTTGGTACCGCGGCTGCACTCGACTCGCCTTGCCGTATTGCCTTTAGGAGCGCAGCAAAAGTTCCCTCTTGGGGTGGCGTGTTTTACCCCACCATCAGCGCTTTGGGAGGACAAGGAGCTTGGACTCCATAGAAATGCCCAAGAACCCCTCCTGGCTAAATCTCGGCATTGGCCCAGCGTCTTGGCTCTCTGGGCCTTTCTTTGGTGATGCATGCTTGTTTGGTCGGCTGGTTGGTCCTGAATTCTGTGCAGATGTTTATTTTTATTTCCGGGCCAATACTGTTGGTATTACGTGCTGTTCGCATGCCTAGAGCACAGAACTGCGTCTGAGCGTTGCTGCACTGCAATGCACTGCACACTGCACTGAGCTGCACTGAGCCGCATGCAAAAAAAGGGTAGATAGGTAGTTAGTGGCTGAAAAAGCTCGTGCCAAGCGCTTTGTCCTTCCACAGTCGTCCTCTACCAATGTCTAGTCAATCAATTCATCAACTGAACACCATCAATTCCTGCTGATACAAACAAGCATTAGCACTGAACCAAAGTCCATCAGATGGGGTGGCTGCAGCCTCTCCGGGCCGTCCAAGCCCTCCCCCCACACTCGATGAGACGCCTGGCCGTCTCCAGAAGCAGAACCCCGCCATGGGTTGAGCTGCCAGGCGAGGGGCTCCGGAGACGTGCTTGTGTCGCCTGCCGCGCTTTTGCGTCTTCTGCTTCTGCTGCTGCTTCTTCGGCTTCACTCTCTCCTCCGCCCTCTTATATTACGCCGTCACCGCTTTCTCTTGGCTCCTGCGGTATCCCGACTTCTGGTTTGAGGCCTTTCTCTTCTCTTTCTTCTCCTCTTTCACCTCGTCTTTCACCTCTTCTTTCTTCATCCTCTCGCCTCCGTCTTGCTCGACGCTCTCCTCTTCTAGCTGCTCGTCCCTCTGTTCGATTCTGCTCCGCCATGTGTCGATCCAGAGCTGGCCTCGAGGCCTCCTCGACTTCTGTCCAGGGCCGCGAGCTGCTGCCCGCCAACGTGGTGCCTCGCCATTACCACCTGACTGTCGACACCGACTTCGACAAGCTGACCTACAAGGGCTCTGTCGTCATCGACTTGGATGTCGCCCAAGACTCCAGCTCCATCTCCCTCCACACTCTCGAGCTGGAAATCCACAGCGCAAAGCTTTCTTCTGGTGGCCAGGCTGTTAGGTTAGAACTCCCCCCCCTCCCTTTTCCTTTCCCCGATGGTGGTACAATTGGATTTGCTAACAGCTATGGGCACTCTCGTGTAGCGCCACCCCCGCTGTCACCTACGATGAAGCTACGCAAGTCACCAAGTTCGACTTTGGTGGCTCCCATACTCTCGCAAAGGATACCAAGGTGCAGTTGGAAATCGACTTCACTGGCCAACTCAATGATAAGATGGCGGGCTTCTACCGCTCTACATACAAGAAGCAGGATGGCACCGAGGCTATCCTGGCCAGCACCCAGATGGAGCCTACCGATGCCCGCAGAGCATTCCCCTGCTTTGATGAGCCGGCTCTTAAGGCCAAGTTCACTGTCACGCTCATCGCTGATAAGAACCTGACGTGCTTGAGCAACATGGACGTTGCCTCTGAAACTGAGGTTCAATCCAAGGTCACCGGTGGAACCAGGAAGGCTGTCCACTTCAATACCTCTCCTCTCATGTCCACCTATCTCATTGCCTTTGTGGTTGGCGAGCTCAACTACATCGAGTCACTCGATTTCCGAGTCCCCGTGAGAGTATATGCTCCGCCTGGTCAAGATATCGAGCATGGTCGCTTCTCAGTCGACCTCGCAGCCAAGACTCTGGCGTTTTACGAAAAGGCGTTTGGTGTTGACTTCCCCTTGCCCAAGATGGACCAAGTCGCTATTCCGGACTTTGCCCAAGGAGCCATGGAGAACTGGGGTCTTGTCACTTACCGTGTAGTGGACTTGATGCTCGACGAGAAGTCCAGCGGTGCTGCTACTAAGCAGCGTGTGGCCGAAGTTGTCCAGCATGAGCTTGCTCACCAATGGTTCGGCAACCTGGTTACTATGGACTGGTGGGAGGGCCTTTGGCTTAACGAAGGATTTGCCACCTGGGCTTCGTGGTATTCCTGCAACATCTTTTACCCAGAATGGCGCGTTTGGCAAACCTACGTCACTGATGACCTGCAATCTGCTCTGTCGCTAGACTCCCTCCGAAGCAGTCACCCAATTGAGGTCCCCGTAAAGCGCGCTGATGAGATCAACCAAATTTTCGACGCCATCTCCTACTCCAAGGGATCTTGCGTGCTCCGCATGATCTCGACATACTTGGGAGAGGATAAATTCCTGGAAGGTGTTCGCCAGTACTTGCAAAAGTACGCCTATGGTAACACCCAGACCAGCGACCTGTGGGACTCGTTGGCTGATGTCAGCGGCAAACCCGTCCACGAGGTCATGACCGCATGGACCAAGAGTGTCGGATACCCTGTCGTCACCGTCACGGAGAAGGAGGGTGAGAACGCCATCCACGTGAAGCAGAACCGCTTCCTTCGCACCGCCGATGTGAAGCCTGAGGAAGATCAAGTCCTGTACCCCGTCTTCTTGGGTCTTAGGACCAAGGACGGTGTAGATGAAACGGTGGCTTTGAAGGAGCGAGAGCAAGAAATCAAGCTTCCCAGCACTGATTTCTTTAAACTCAACGCCAACCACACCGGAATCTTCCGAACATTATACTCCCCAAGCCGCTTGGAGAAGCTAGGTCAGGCCGCAAAGGAAGGCCTTTTGTCGACGGAAGACAGAACTGGTATGATTGCAGATGCTGCCGCGCTCGCCAGCTCCGGTTACGGAAAGACGTCTGGTGTCCTCAATCTCCTCAAGGGATTCGATGCAGAGACCGAGTTCGTCGTTTGGAACGAAATCATCTCTCGAATTGGATCTATCCAAGCTGCCTGGCTGTTTGAAGATGAGACCGTCCGAGATGGTGTTCGAACATTTTTGAGGGAGCTTGTTAGTGCCAAAGCCCATCAGCTTGGATGGGAGTTTTCCGACTCCGATGGCCACGTTGAGCAGCAGTTCAAGGCTGCGCTTTTTGGTAGCGCTGGCCTGAGCGGCGATGAAACTATTGTTTCGGTCTCGAAAGAAAAGTTTGCCAAGTTCGTGGCTGGTGACAAGTCGGCTATTCACCCCAACATTCGTAAGAGCGTATTTGCGATTGCTCTCAAGTTTGGTGGTAAGACAGAGGTAAGGTTTTTGGTCTCTGAATGGCGGCGTTGGATATGAAATGGTATTAATACATTGTGCGTGTAGTATGACCAGATTTTGGACCTATACCATGGATCAACTAACAGCGACGAACGGAACACTTGTCTCCGATCGCTTGGCCGAGCCAAGGACCCGGAACTTATCAAGAAAACCCTGGCCCTGCTGTTGAACGGCGACGTCAAGGACCAGGATATTTACATGCCCGCTTCCGGATTACGCACCCACGCTGAGGGCATTGAGGCGCTGTTCACTTGGTTGACCGAGAACTGGGATGAGCTCTACAAGCGACACCCACCTACCCTGCCCATGCTCAGCCACATGGTGTCATTGCTGACGTCTGGCTTTACCACCTCGGAGCAGCTGGCTAGAGTTGAAAAGTTCTTCAGCGGCAAGAACAACAACGGATACGATCAGTCACTCGCGCAGAGCAAGGACTCTGTCCGATCCAAGATTTCCTGGGTGGAGAGAGACCGACAGGATGTGGCGGACTGGGTCAAGACTAATGGATATTCGAAGTAGGTGTAATCACTACTCTCAAAATAACTGTGGAATATCAATGAGAATTGGGAAAAGAGAAAAGGGAAAAAAAGAGGGAAAAGACAGAGCAGGGTGGAAAAGAAGTTTGGTCAAAATCCATGTGATACCAGTTTACCATTGCTAATATACTGTGACGAAGATCAATTTGGTCGTACAAGCTGTGACATGTTACGACTGACAGTAACGGAGCTGGTCGTCTAAGGCCCGTATATTATGGGAATGCCAGTAAAAAGAAGAAAATATAACACACACAAAACCGAAGATATATTTCCCAGGTCGTGACATCGCTATAGCTAGATTAAGGGGGATCTAAGGCTAATATATCTTCTCTATGTTGCCGTCTATCTCGCGTTCCAATACGTCCTGCTGATGACTATTCCCCTTGATAAATTATAATTTTTTTTGTCTCACTTATCTCGCTTTATATATATATATATTCTCCACTGCTATAATTTGTTCTTCTCCTTCTTTTCTTCCGCTTTACTTGACATATGTCGGGAATTTTACCCCTTTCCTTAGCGCAATTTTCTTCAACACGGTACCGCTTGGCTGTATCTACAGTAAACTGCGAAAATTTCGTTCGAATATTCCGGCACGCAATGTCGCGACTGAAAAAAGCCCTCCTCGGGTTAATGCCTACCAAGTCTCGAGATTTCGGCTGCCTCTTACCCCGCCCCAAGCCGCGGGGTGGCAGGACAAAGATGTTTGTTGTTGGTCGTGTCTCTTTGCTCATGATCGAGTATTATTGGTTGAAGCAGCATTAGAGGCGCTTAAGCACCCAATGACAAGTTCATGCGTGATGAATTATGATGGCATGAGTAAGAATGCTGCCTAAATTCCTCGTTTCACTCAGCCTCATGCCGCTCGACTGCTTCAACCTTGTGATGCTGTTGAGTCGGCCACGGGTGGCCGCAGTGGACCCCACTTGGCCAAGCCAGAGCCCGTTTGCACTGCGCGTTTGTATTGATATATAGCTAGCTGAGAGCCTTGTTTTTCTTTTTCTTTCTTTCTCATAGCTAGATAGCTTTTGCCGTGCTGAAATAGACCACTTATTTCACACGTAACAGATCCAACTTTTCCTCGCCCATTCGGTCGAAATGGCAGTGAAGGACGGATTAAAAAACGGCACGTCGGCCAAAGCCGAAGACGACATTGAGCACTTCTTTGCCAGCTATCCCCAGTTCAAATATAACGCAAATGGAGAGTCGTGGGCCGAGTACTACCGCCTGGCCCAGTTCCTTCAGTGGAAGGAAGACGGCAAAAAGGAACGAAAAGCCCGAGAACGCTTCAAAAAGGCCCTAGTGGGACAGTTTACTCGACTGTATGGCGCGGATGAGAATAAGCTGGATGTTTTGCAGCTTCTTTGCGAGAAAATCGGCATATCTCCCATTCCGAACACTATTACTTCTTGTAAAGCGGTATGTCGACCACGGCCATGACGTGACGCAAAGCAGATACAGACACAAAGCTAACAATCTAATTTCTCTACCCACTAGGCCATCTCGAAGGTTCACGTCAACATTGTTGACTTCGTCGACTCAGAACGAACTGGGACTCCGGTCCGCACATTTACGAGTATGAAGAAGTTTCGTGACTACACTTTGGAACATCGCAAGATATTCCCAAAGAAGCTGGCGAAGAATAATAGTTTGTTGAGATATCTGCTTCGACGAGTCTTTGGCTAGCTGCCTGCACGTGCAAAGAGGGATATCTGATCTTTTTGCAAGCTTGAGTTGTGACGTGTTGTGGTGTATGGAGTAGGAAAGAATGGAACCGGGTGTCTAAGGGATCGATACGCTCGCTTGAGAGAAGGGGTACATTGCAGGCCCTACGTTTTATTGACCGGATCATAATGAATACTTTTGAAGTAACTTTGGTAGAAGCCGCTGGCAAACACATGTTGAACAATTAGGCTACTTACCTCATTGCTAGAGCTGCACAAAGTGAATGTAATAAATACCCACATAGGCTGAGATCTTGTCAAGTCAGGCCTCGCTGCGCCATGCTTCCTGTAATGACTAGACCATCTCCAATGCATCAGATGAGGAAAGAGAAAAATAAAAGACAATCTAGCTACTTCAATCTGTCAGTAGTCATGCCCGCTTCATGGCTGGTATTCTACTTAGCTTCGAGTACATCTTGAGGCCTTTATTAAGGTGTGGTGGCTGGGCTTGCTGTTGTGTGACCCGAAAATCAAGGCGCAAGATCCAAACATACTATACTCAGTAGTCCTGGGTAGGCACAGGTAATATTACTGGTAGTATAGTATTTCAAACAGCGATGAAAGTTAAAGTTCTAATATCAGGAATTAAAGAGTGGCACAGGGGTGGAGAGAGCGCTTGTATATATTGGACAACGATTCCACAAGCGGCGCTGGAACAATGAGTAATAAACGTACATGGCGATCAGCGACAGCTTCGCACACCCTCTTCCAGACTCAACGCGGACCTATCTAATCAATAGATACGTGGTATGTGATTCCTGTTGATGATGGATGAAAAGGCTAGTGCCAGCAGAACATTAGTACCAAGTTGGGCATGCCCTGATGAAATGTGCATTTTAGAATTTGGGACAAACGGCACTCTTCCCATCACCTTGCCTAGTTCGGGACGCTATGAGAGGCTCTCATTGAATACGTGTATTTTGCAGGGATACCCAGCAGCGGAGGAGATGCCACGCACCCGGTGCCAAGGCAAGCGGTGCCTTGCGGCGTCTGGGCCTGCGTCTGAGTCTTGGCATGGGATGCCATTCCTTTGCATTCTGTGCCGACTGGACGACGCCATTGATTCGGCCAGTCTCCGTCATGCAGAGAAGGCAATAAAGCACATACTGTAGTTTTCAAGTTTTCCGCCCTGCCAAGTAAACCCACCTCCTAAACCGCACCAGATGGGGAATTGTCTAATATGCAGCAGGCAGGCTCGCAAGACGAAGATGATGAAGAATAAACACATTTACAAGTAATTAGAATGATGTATTTTTCAAAAAATCTTTAGTGAAAGAAAATGACATTAAAACTGAACTTTTAGACATAAGGAAGAAAGAAAGAAATCCAAAGCGCTCCGTACTTCGCAGTAATCGCCCCTGAAAACGAAGTATTGTAATTGCACAAGTATTGCCAGCGAAGTGCGGAAGGCCTGAAGACAGGCACCATGCATGTCTTGTCCATTCTTCATCTCCTGGAATCTTTCCTTCAATTACCTCGCTAGTGTAAAGTGAAAGCAACCGGCTAGACGTTTTGTTAATTGTAGTCTTTGGCCAGTGGGTTCATTCCAATTACCTTGCGTAACATCAATATAGTATGCCCCCTTGCGGACATTGTGCGGCTTCACTGTTGTATGCCACCATTGTTGTCAACACCAGGCATCTCGCTGCTCCTAATTGAGGCAATGTAGCGACTAATCTGTGGTCTTGAGGCGGCGTTCACGGCACGGTTCGCCACCAGCACTTGGAGGTCGCCGAGAATGCCATGCATCAGGCTGTCGACTGTGTCAGCGCTGGAGATGGCCTTGATTGCCTTCACGTAGCGCATTATGATCGAAGTGCTGGTATCAGGAAGGGCTTTCAGGAAGATCCTCTGAAGAGCGATTGCCTTATCTCTGCAGCTTCTAAGCATCCTGGACAATGCAGCACGTTGTTCAGCTGATGGAGCATCTTCTTCATCTTCAACTAAACATTCGAGCGCTACCTCAAGCGTGTGTTGAATGGTAGGGAGGCGATTGGCCACTTGGCGGAACGACCGTGGCAGGCCTGAGACGTCGTTAACAGCTTCATATAGCTGACGTGAAGCCTTAACAATGGCGATAATGCCTGAGATAAGGTCACCTAGCTTGGCGTTCAACATGATTTGAGGAATGTATGTAATATGTGAGCTACTGAAACACCCTGTTTGTTGGGTGAAATGAAAAGCTTGTTTCGCAGTACCCGTATCATATGGTTAGAAAAGGCAGGAAGAATATGGATGTAAAACCAGATAAGGGCGGCAGAGCAAACAATATATAATAAAATTTATCCATAGCCACAATCATACTGATAATGATATATGTGACATAGGTCAGGGGTTGCACTTTAAAGTCGACGACAGCAGTTCAGCCGCTGTATACGTATACAGCAACATCTCTATTAACAGACCTTAAAAGCTTTTCAGTCGTGCCTGGACCCAAGCTGGCCTGGCCTGCATCGACAGAGCTTGAGACGCGCCCCCCTGGTTAGCGGGTCTAAGTCATTTACGACGTACTTGTATGTGGTACTACCAGCCAATAAGTACTGATGACTTTGCTTTTTGGTGCTGTTGCACCTTTAAAGCAAGTATCGCAATGTTCTTGCTGAGAGCAAGAACAGTATTATAGCCCAAGCTAAAGGCGCTGTATCGGACCGCTCGACCAGGATACCCATGTCTCTTCAAGCTTCAAGGCCTTGCGGGTGCAGGAAAACACGGGACACGGGACACGGGACACGAGCCACTGCACCCCAAAGAGCTCAACGGAATATCTATAAAAAAATAGCAACTGCAATTAATTTTGAATTCTGTTGAAGCATTATCAATAGTCGTCTTGATCGCTCTGTTCCTTATAATCCGAATACTTCGAGTGTTTAAAGGATTAATGTTGATACAAATTAGGCCTACTTGGTGTTTTTTATGTTGGCAAAGTGAGTTCCGAGTTTTTCTGCACCTCCTTAAATGTCTCTGTCACTGAAATTTGCTGGCTAATTAAACAGAGGGCTAATGCACTGTCACCAAAATATGCTGGTCAATAAATAGAGGGCTAATGCACTGTCACCAAAATATGCTGGTCAATAAATAGAGGGCTAATGCACTGTCACCGAAATATGCTGGTCAATAAATAGAGGGCTAATGCACTATCACCAAAATGTAGTTTAGGCAACCCAAGCCTGCTACCAATTCAAGTTTTTTCTTTTTGCACTTTTTTTTCCACAACCATGACATAGAACCAAAGGGCGAGAAGAAGTGCACTGTTCTACTTTGATCAAGAGTATAAAACTCGTCTATTCTAATATATATAGCTGCAGACGAGGGAATTGTCACCGTATTTGCCGCCTCATAGGGACTACTACACAAGCGTCAGAACGCGAAACCACGAGTAGGGCTAAGAAATAACTAATAGTTGGTTTTCCGTGTCTACTTTCTTGAAAATGTGTTACTTGTCGAGGGAGACGTTTGATCCCACGTTTGATCCCACGTTTGAGGGTGTGCGTCATGAACTATTGATGCATCTTATGATCGTTTGATGCATAATGATTGTATAGTATCTATTGTGAATACTACTCGACGTGTATCTGATATAGGTCGAACCAACCAAGATCTTCTAAGAATATTTATTTGTCCAAACTACATTCATTCTTTTAAAGCAACATTTGGTTGGAGCCACCAGCAGATGCCTCCTCCGATGATCAAGCTGGTAATAATGGGCTGCAGAACTTGCACACCGGCACTGGTTGCAATAAGGCCTGTGAATGAAGGAAAGATGGCGGCGCCAGCTTGCGCAAGTACGAAAATGAGTCCTAATTGAGTTGTGAGTCTTCAAACTATTACATGTGTGATTGAATCAATGCTTGCCGTCTTACCCAATCCCGTAGATTGAACTTTTCGAGGAATTATCTTAGCTGACACTCTCATCCCCGTTGCAAAGTAAGGCCCGAAAAAGAAACCCATGAGAGCATACGCGGTTGCGCTGGCGATGAGATTGGGTAACAACCAGAAGAGAAGCTGCAGCACTAGACAGGCGCAGCTATATAGCAAGATCATTCTTTGCTCTCCAAAGCGAAAGGTGGGTTCGGCGAGAAGGGTTCGCCCGAGGACGACGCCGCACCAGAAGCCGGTTGGGACATAGCCTACTTTGGCGAGATCACCGTGACGAACTTGGGTGAGGTATTCAACTACCCATCCTAGATAGAAGAATTGTAGGTTAGTTTCATCAATTTGTGTAAATATGGGAGCTTGAACATACCCCCAGCCGTGGACCAAGCGCCGGATTGGAAGAAATAAAAGGCGCTCATCAGCCAGACATTTTTTAACTTGAATAATTGCCCTATCTCTTCTAAAGCTTCTTTGTTTCGTCTTTGCTCACGCCGAGTCTCTGTGGATTGGGACTTCAACTCGAACAGTGTATCTCTAAAAGCTAAAGCAACGGCAATCACATTCAAGGCTGAAGTACCCAGTGTCACGAAATACACTTTTCTCCAGCCACCCTCATGAGTCTCCTCGGCGGAGGCAATGGCAGTCGAAATAAGCGGCCCGACAAGGCCACCTAGCGCGTACATGGCGTGGATGAAGCTGAGCCAGCGATGCGAGTCCTTTACGGCGCTGACGTAGGTGTTGGAATGAGTGTCCTGAAATGCCATCCCGAGGGCCTGGAAGAAAAAAGTGGCAAAGAAAAGTGAATAGGGAGCCCATGGACGGAGGCATTGCGCAAAGACTTGAAAGATGGCGCCGATGAAGAGCAACTTGCCGAGGTGAAGGTGGGCTGCCAGGAAAGGGTTTGTGAGGGCAGCAAGGAGCCAGCCTGCGAAGATGGCGGCGTAGCTGTTGTTGGATTTGCGTGAGTAACGGGGGGAGAAGATGAAGATGGATGTGTTTTGAGATTTGACGAAAGACGACTTACATGATGGCAATATGGCCCGTGCCAATGGAAAACGACTCGAGAATATGTGGGACAAGCGGCCCGAGAGTAGCTGAATCTAAGCCGGCACAGAAAAAAGAATAACCAGAGACTAGAATCTTAAAGATGGGCAGTGGCGGTTGAGACTCGGATGTCTCTCTTCCTGCTTCAGCATCCACCACTGCATTGGAAGGCTGAGATCCGACAACGAAGCTTTCCAGCTCGATGGGATTGGACTGTATTGGCTGGGTCGCTTCTTCTGTCGCTGTCGCGACAATCGTACTTGACATGATGGCAACGTTTACCGCAAAACACAGTTTTAATGTACGAGCTAACACACAACACAAAAAGAATATAAAACACAATACAATTTTATCGCCGCATCACGACAAAATGGAAGATGATATTCAGTTGATCAACGGCGACAATCTGGCTTATCTCTCGGATTAATGCATATCACCGCTTATAGGCACCCTCCGCAGCTCATCTGCCGCTTCGGTGACCCCCGGCCGTTTGAAGCGGAGCCCCGGCAGTGGCTTCAATCTTGTGTGTCATGGCCTCGGTGCTCGGCGCTGATTTGTTCTAAGCTAATTGGTGAGAATTTGGGTTTGACTCACGCCGGTTGAGATGACGTCTAGTAGGCACGTGTATATAAAGAGAGGAAAGCATGCTGTTTTTCTAGAGATTTACAAAACTTAAAAAGGTTTCACAAATATCTGGCTTACTTTGCTACTACTACTATTGTTATTTCGTTTTTTTAAATCATTATTAGAAGACACCTGATTGCCCTTCATCCATCATCCGCTCTGGTAAGTTCAGCGTTTGTCTTTCTTTGCGGATTTGCGCTTTATATAAAGTTTTTTTAGTTTGTGGTTGTGTGGAAAGCACTTCGAAAATGTCATCGAATGCCCAGCTTTTAAAATTATTTTACATAGTCGTAATTGGATAAAATGCACATTAATTAACACAATTCCTTCTCTAGACAAACAAAAAACTGTTATCTATAATCATAATAAAGGCCGTGGTGGCCAGGTCATTTGCTCAAAATGTGTTCTCATCATAGAGAAGAGAGTGACAGAGAGAATACCCCTCAGTTACCAGTTGATTCTCAAGATGACGTGCTCCCAAGAGATATTCCTCATCGCACCACCTATTACGACTCAGTTGTTGAGCGGCAAATGTCCCAAACGGATGCCAAGCTCTTTTATCAGCGCAGCCAATTAGATGATCGCGGTTCAGTCAGTGGTGAACAAGCGCAGTCAACCTCGTACAATGATCCTGTCGCAGCCCTGGGACCAGGTGCAAGCCTCGAATATGAAGAAGATTCTGTATTCTCAGGCTCTTTAGGAAAGAGTTCTGTACCTGAGCTCGATAGCGCGAGGATTGCAGCTGAAGCCACTAGAGGAATCTCCAATGTCAACTTCCTCGATCCTCAGCCACAGGTGACGGCAGAGCTGAGCTCTATTTCCAAGAGCATTGAAGATATCATAGCGCTGAGGCATAAATATTTGACTCTCTCGCTACAGCGACCTGGTGATGACCCAAGAGATAGTCCCGACTGGGAGATTTATCCACCCGGTGATAAAGCGGGAGACCACTTTGACATGGAACATGTCATGCCATTGCCCTCCAACGAGGATAATATGACATTCAAGCTCAGCGACGCTGGTGTCTATGAAGTCTTTAATAATGACGACTCCCAGACGCTCGCTTTCTCGGCCCCGACCATTAGGCAATTCTACATGGACCTCGACAGTATCCTTGCCGCCTCGTCAGATGGACCTAGCAAGAGCTTTGCTTTCCGCCGCCTCCAATACCTGGAAGGCAAATTTAACTTGTACGCGCTCCTTAACGAGTATCAAGAGACTGCGGACAGCAAAAAGGTTCCTCACCGAGACTTTTACAACGTCCGAAAAGTTGACACTCACGTGCACCACTCGGCTTCTATGAACCAGAAGCACTTGCTGCGCTTCATCAAAAGCAGGATGAAGAAGAACCCCGACGAAGTTGTTGTATTTCGTGATGGGAAACATTTGACGCTTGCGGAAGTGTTTGCCAGTATTAATCTCACGGCCTACGACTTGAGTATTGATACGTTGGATATGCACGTATGTGATTACAAGGCTGAATACTTATCATGATAATTCTAGGCTAACTCTAAACAGGCCCACGTAGACTCCTTCCACCGATTTGACAAATTCAACCTCAAATACAACCCCATTGGAGAATCTCGACTCCGAGAAATCTTCTTAAAGACAGATAACCTCATAAAAGGCCGGTACCTGGCCGAACTCACTCAAGAGGTCATCTCCGATCTCGAAGCTAGCAAGTACCAGATGGCTGAGTGGCGTCTTTCTATCTACGGCAAATCGCTAGACGAATGGGACAAGCTCGCGGCCTGGGTCGTCGACAATAAACTTTTCTCCCAAAATGTCCGCTGGCTCATCCAGGTTCCTCGTCTATATGATGTATACAAGGACAATGGATTGATGGAGTCATTTGAACAAGTCTTGACAAACGTCTTCCAGCCACTGTTTGAAGTGACCAAAGATCCTTCCAGCCACCCAAAACTGCACATCTTCCTTCAGCGCGTCGTTGGTATCGATACCGTTGACGATGAGAGTAAGATTGAGAGAAGGTTGTACAGGAAGTTTCCTGTTCCGAGGGAATGGAACACGAAGCAGAACCCACCATACAACTATTGGATCTACTATCTTTTCTCCAATATAGCATCGCTTAACTTTTGGCGCAAGAAGCGTGGCTTCAATACTCTTATCCTGCGACCGCACTGTGCTGAAGCCGGAGATCCAGAACATTTAGCAGCTGCAGCGCTCTGCTGCCACAGCATCAGCCACGGAGTTTTGCTTCGAAAAGTCCCCTTGCTGCAGTATGTGTTTTACTTGGAACAGATTGGAGTTGCCATGTCGCCGCTTAGCAATAACGCACTGTTCCTGTCATACGATCGCAATCCATTCCCTCAATACTTTAAACGAGGCCTTAATGTATCTCTCTCAACTGATGATCCGTTACAATTCGCGTACACGAAGGAGCCTCTGATTGAAGAATATGCAGTCGCCGCGCAGATCTATAAGCTCAGCCCAACAGATATGTGCGAGCTGGCTAAGAACTCGGTCAAGCAGAGTGGCTACGAAGCGGCTGTTAAACGGAAGTGGCTAGGATCCAACTTTGACAAGCCGGGTAAAGAAGGGAACACTATGGCCAAGACTAATGTCCCTGACAGGAGGGAAGAGTTTAGATACCATACTCTGCTTACAGAGAAGGAGGTGTACGTGCTTTCTTTTGCATTTTTACAATTTCTCGTGGCGATGAAAAAGTTACTAATCAAATTTATCACATAGACTGAGCCGCTACGCGGCATTCAACCAAAATTTCGAAAAGAGGAATATCAAGAGCGACTTGGCCGTGAAAACGCAAAGCGGAAATTTAACTTCTTCAAGTGCAACAGAAGCTGCATCAAGCATCACGACTCCGATTTCAGCAGTCGAACAAGCGCAGCCTCACCGAAGCACTTCTAATACGATTGCAGATGCGCACATATCTGGCAACGATCCAATGATTTTCCCTGGCATCTTGAGTCGGGATTCTAGTCTGCGCAATCTAACTAAGCTGGAGAACTGGGGTATTCAGTCTACTGAGCTTCCTAGTCCGGATACTGAATGAGCTGCATTTGCCATTTGATCGGGAAAAAGAGATTGACTTCAATACTTCACTTGCATTTTATTTTGGTTACATGAGAGAATTATATGGAGCCTAGTACTAAACATCCTTTGCTACCTCTAGCGGGCTATGGAGCGCGGCTCAACACGCGCATTCTCTTGCCTCGCGATACTACAGTTTTTGAAGTTTTCATAGATCAGTGTAAACTAAGCCACTGAGCATAATAACAGTTAAATTTCAGTAAAATCTTGAAGTAACTAGTCGCGCAATTACTACTAGTTATAATTAAGACAGCTGCTAGGCTACCGTGTTTGTAACTATTACAGCGCGGAAAGTCTACAAAGGTTCCCACTACCAAACAGTCTTATATGTAACATGTAAGGTGGGATACGCACATAGCAAAGCTGACAGCCCGGTACGACGAAATTGTTAAACACCTAAATATGTAGCGATTTACCCGTTGTCAGAGTTTATTGCCATATTCTTGTAATTTCTCCAGTCAACTCTTACTTTTACTTCATGTGCCGTACAAAATGACAGAGAAAGTGCTAGTCTCAGCTCGGAACTTACTTGCCAATTGGCTCCACTTTCAGTTACCAACGTAGAGTAAGCGTGTTGTCTTATGAAGCTACGCTCCCTTTGTCGTGACAACTCCTTATTGAGCTAAACGCTAAACGCTAAACGCATGCAGGTCAAGTTTAGCTAGACTAGGGTTTGCTTTGCGTCGTTAGAGCAGCATTGTGAAAGTAATTTGTGAGATCAGCCGATTGGTTCTGTCATTTTAGTTGCTCCATGCGCAGCTTATGTCTCTAGCCACCGCCATTTCACGCTCTACCATCAATAATAGAAACTTTCACATCAAGACCCAATAACATCGGAATGGAGTATGAACCCATTGAAGATCTGCCTGGCGGCGACCATATTCGAATATTGAGCTTGGCGCCAAGCGAAAGTTTATCTGATCCAATCTATGTCGAGTTGTCAGTTGTCAAGCTGGCAGACGATCCAAATTATGTAGCGATCTCTTACTGTTGGGGAGACGCTACTGACAAGTTGCCGATCTTCTGTAACGGTAAACAATTTCTTGTCACGAAAAACTTGGATTCTGCTTTGCGCCACTTACGCGATGAAAACAAGGAGAGGATATTCTGGATTGACGCCATTTGTATTGACCAAAATAATGTAACTGAACGTGGTTACCAGGTTAATCTCATGCGAGAAATATATCGCACGGCGGGTGGCGTTGTTATTTGGCTGGGAGATGCAGATGCGGATAGCGACCTAGTTTTTCCATTATGCGAGAAGATGGCTGAAGGCAGAATGGACCTCTTGAGAGATTTTGGATCCGGACTCGACGTCATAATGGGCCCGGACCGAGAAAATATTCTCAAGGAAAAACTTACAGAAGCGAGAAGGCGAAACGCACAAAAGAAGTTGGAAGATGCCAAAGATGAAAGTCTTTCGAATACGACTTCCGATGTGGCCAATCCAAGCTCACAAGTCTCTGAAGGTGAAGGTGGTCCTTCTGCCGAGGCTGTAGATGAGGAAGTCGACGTATCTGATGCTAGCGATGAAGAAATTTCGGCCTTCTTGAGACTGATAGCTCGTCCATGGTTCACTCGCTGTTGGATTCTCCAAGAAGTCTGCCTTGCAAAACAGGC
Source organism: Trichoderma polysporum (assembly GCA_030278935.1). Taxonomy (NCBI): domain Eukaryota; kingdom Fungi; phylum Ascomycota; class Sordariomycetes; order Hypocreales; family Hypocreaceae; genus Trichoderma; species Trichoderma polysporum. The sequence continues at coordinate 6,136 of JARFTM010000240.1, read as the reverse complement.
GGTGTTATTATGCGGCACAGTGGCAATCTACTGGGAGGTATTCTACGTCGGCTTCGCAATCACCATCCTTCTAAGCGAGAAGGGACTCAAAGGCCGACCAGAACAGCTCTTACGAACTGCACTGATATTGATTGGATCGTTGAGGCCAAAGTTAAACGATCTAGATTCGCCATATCAAGGCGTCGGTCTGCTGTGGCTACTCAGAAAAGTCTTGCCATTGAGTGCGACAGACGCTCGAGATAAAATTTATGCAATTCTGGGCCTTCTTGGCGAGAAAGAATCCCAGGAGCTAAATTTAATACCGGACTATACTCTATCAGTCGAAGAATGTTACCAAAAGGCTTCCCTAGCAATCATGTCTCAAATGAAGAATTTGGATATTCTCATTACCGATCGCATATCTGATTCCAAACTGAACTTGCCATCATGGGTTACAGATTGGAGCACTCTACCATCTCCTGCTCCCATATCTTTAGATCCAAATTCAGAAGAGGTGAGTGGAGAGGAGCCAGAAAAGCGACCATTCAGCGCTTCGCTCTCTACGCACTGGATACCGGTGGCTAGCCCTGATGCGAGTATTCTAATGCTATCTGGATATGACTTTGATGAAATAATAGAAGTGGAAGATATCCTCACAGTTCCCCCAGTCGATTATACCGATATCGCCGACATGGCAACGTCCATGTCACACCTTACAGGCTTTATGAAAAGATTGTTCGTCGGGCTAGGCTCTTATTTCGACATCTTGGTAAAATGGGAGGCGCTAGCCATGTCTAGCAAATACTCGCAGTACCCAACTGGCGAAGACACGGAAACTGTCTTTGCTATCACCATGTGTACTGGAACCATAGAGTCGCCTGAACTGGCGCTGCAGAGATTTCAAAAGTGGCGCAAAACGCTTCGCGGGCCTCGGAAGATGACCTTTTTGAAGAGTCTTGGTATCAATGGTGGCTTCTACAAGACAATGGTTGCGGCTGCGGGGATAGGCTCAGGAATCAGCGTCGTGGACGACAGAGTGTATGCCACAGCAACTGAGACGACGCTATATCGACGCCTGGCTAGGACTAGGAAGGGATACCTGGCAGTTGTTCCCAGCCAAACCATTGTTGGCGACCATGTTGCTCTATACAGGGGTGGTAAAATGCCGTTTATTGTCCGTCTTGGACAAGAAGAGGGTAAAAGAGAACTCATAGGATCAAGCTATGTTCATGGGATCATGTTTGGAGAAGCGTGGGATGAGAAGCTATGTAAGGATGTTGGAATTATTTGATCATATGCTGAGGCTACGTAGAACAGTGGTTATACATATCATATTTTGCGGGGATGATTGTGATGCTGATAATCTCACTGTGGATTCTCAAAGCAAAGTTTTAGCTCATAAAAAATTCGTCTGGAGTAGTCTTTGAGTATTGATGGGATACTTTAGCCGTCACTAATGTGTTCGGCATATCAGATTGATTCCGCCTTGAGTAACAAAATCCAGCAATCTTGAAGAGCTTGTTTCTTCGTCCAGAAGAAGCCTCATATCATAGGCCAATTTCTCAAAGATATGTTTCAGCAAGCCATTCATACCAAGGGCTTGCGGTCCTCCAAATGATTGTATCATTTTCGCAAGTCCACGCACATGTTGCCTAGTTGCAGTAATATTTCCTGCTCGGAGCTTTAGTGCGAATTAATTCAGCCGTGTCAGCAACCTCGGAATAATACTTGTGTACGTTCAAGATGTAGAATTGTATCCTTACCTCATCTAAAGCCATGGAGATCATCGTGGCAATCACTGGATCCCTCGCCGGGCAGTCTTGTGCTCCGATGGTCTCTCTAACAGCGTTAATGCTCAAGATTCTATACTGTGTTGCTAGAGCAGCGTATTCTTCCCGCTGGTAGACTTCGTATAGATGACGGGAAGCGACTTGTAAGGCGCTATTTAACAGGCCCACATATGATATGGCCATCTGAATCCAGCCTATCCTAAGCTGGCAATGGTGGAAGCTTGAATCTCGGAGTATTACACACTCGGAACCATATTGAGTGGTGACGACACCTACATCTAGAGTCCATCAGTTAACGAAGGCCATAATATGACCGAGCAATTTGTCAAACAGAGTACCAATGACACTATACATCGACTTACAATGGTCAAAAAGGTATTGCTCCAGCGGTGAGAGCGGCCTAACAAAGCCCCCAAAAGGATCTCTTCGACTTGATGTGAGCGGATCGACAGGATCAGGGAATAATATTAGACGTTCCCTAGGTTTAGCCTCAACCGAACATATTTCCTTCGCCTCCGTCAGTTCATCAACTTCCCCCTTCTTCTTACGCGGAACTGTCGGTTCCGCATTGCCAGCCTGGCTGATCGATTTGCGAGCACGTTTTACTCTAGCATGGTTTACTCGAGCCGCATGTGAGTAAGCCCGACGCTGCAAGCTTGAAGAAGACCCCTCCGAGGGGTGTGACAGAATGATGAATTCAATTTTGTTCTCCATCGGCGGAGAAGCCAACCAATAACCGCTGGACTTGTGTAGCTATGGGCGCCGAGAACAGACCATTATGCGGATCTTGCTGTGGGTCTGGCGGTATGCTACACAGCGTAGGGGTCGGAATCAAACTAGGTGATGGCTGAACAAAGACAGCTGAGTGGTATCCAAAAGAGATAGAAAAAATGACTGCCCAGCAATGATCTCACAGATTGTGTGTATGGAATACAAAACAAGATCCAAGGATGAAAGAGGTTACAAACCTAAAGCCGGGAGACGTGCCGAGATTAATGGACGAAGTACCATTGTACTCTTTCCTGATCAGGAATAGGACAATCGCGAACTGATCACAGTGCTTTATTTTAAGTGGGTTTGCGATACTCCACAAGGACTCTCTTGAGGTTCTGGTATGAAAACTAAGTACAAATTTGTCATCTGTATACTAGTTGGTACTCTCATTATGAGTAGCTTTGTATGATCAAAGACTCTGAATAGTTATAACGCTGGTAAAATTGCATTTACTGTCTAGAACTCATGTACTCTTTCTGGATTAGGAGTAAGCCACCCTTGAATACCTCGACTACCTTGCTTGATGGGAGATTTTCAGGTGGTCGCAAAAGCATGAAAATCGGCAGATGTCGTCTTGTTCCGGACATGATTATTTATTTCGTAAAGTTACCTTGTAATGTAAGTGTATAATGCTTACAATTGTCATGATGAGGCGGAGATTGATTCTCCGCTCGATATCTGCGGACATCTTGACTCCACCAAGGAAGTTATTATGTAGTCTGATATATATAAATATCTATGGAATCGCCTGTGAGCGGCTTTTCTCTCTCTCTTTTCTTTATACCGAAAACATCATACTTCATCCTTGCTGCAGCGCCATATCTTCTTCTCTCCCCCCAGCTCAGGACCTACAATGGCGGCTTCCAAGTCATCACAAGCCAACGTGGCCATTATTATCACTAGCACCCGAACCCCTAGGGTTGGACCTGAAATCGCAAATATTGTCAAAGACATTCTCGAAAAAGTTGATGGAAACGAAACGAAACTCTCTTTAGTCGATCTTGCAGACTTCAAGCTGCCTATATATGACGAGACCGTTGTTCCATATCAGGTGCCATCCCAAGCATCTTACACCAACGAACATAGCCGCCGCTGGAGTGCCGAGATATCCAAGTACGATGCCTATATCCTCGTTATCCCAGAATACAATTTTGGTATGGCAGGGAGCACAAAGAATGCGATCGATTATTTGAGGAACGAATGGATAGGAAAGCCGGCAGCCATTGTCAGTTACGGCATGACCGGCGGCAAGAACGCTTCAGAGCAGGTCAAGGCATCTCTTGAAGGAACAGAGATGCGCGTGAGCGCTACAAGGCCTCAGCTGATATTTGCCAAAGTTGACGAAACGTCTGATATATTCGCAGCGATGCACAAAGGTGAACTTGGGGAAAAGTCACGCAAGATTTGGACAAGTGAAAATAAGCAGGATATCCTGAAGGCATTTGAAGAGTTGAAAGAGGCTCTTGACACTCCTCCAGCAGATGCTAAGAATTAGGAAGAGATTATGAAAATGGCATTTGCCGCTTAACATTGTTTTTGCATTTCTCTGGGATTAGCAAATAAATACTAAATTTTCAAAAGTTTAACTACCAAGTAAACTATGCAAGTATAATAATTAATCCTCAATAAAGCTTCTAAGCAACCTAAAGCCGCATATCCTTTCATTAGCAGTATGTGTGTGAGCCGTAATGGTATCAGCTTACGCCCAACAAAGCTCAATACTACCACTCAGCTCCTGAACATTGAACCACTCTATCATTTCAAGCTCATCCTTGACTGGTTTTGCACCATCTAACACGCGGCTTCGAAGCAAAGCCTCAGCAGCCCACCATAAAATAGTAGAAGCGAAGTTGCGCGCAATACACTGCCGCGGGCCCTTGCCAAAGTAGAAACTGTCTCTTAGCATCTCTGGCGTAGGCTCCAACCAGCGCTCAGGTACAAACTCGTGTGGCATTGTAAATACATCAGGGTTAAAATGTAGCGCATATGCCCCAATACCGACGCTCGTACCAGGGGGGATGGTGGGCAACCCAGGGATTTTCAACCCTTTTGATGAGACAATCCGGGGAAGACGAGTGGGATTGGCCAGTGCGAGACGGCAAGCCTCTTTAACCCCTCCAGAGAGGTAGGGAAGAGACCAAGCGTCGACAACAGGATTCTGTATGAGCTCCTCGCAAGCGCGGTCATACCTAAAGGAACATGTTCAGATGAGTATTCGTATGGAGACATAGGAGTAACTCACTTGTCAGGGGCCTGGACCAGATACCAGCAGAACACCGCTAATATTCTCGCCTCCCCATCTGTACCTGCAAACATAATATCTTTAATTTGTGCTATAGCCTCTTCTCGCGAGATATTTGCGCTGAGCAATCGTCCCTGGTACGTCTCCTCCTCTCCTTTATTGATGCTATTGTCTACCACCTTGGTAGCGAATCTTTGAACAATGTCGCTGCTTACGGCAATCGCTGCTCTATTCTGGTGAAATTTCACGGCCCAGTTATCAATAAACTCAAAAATCCAGCCTGGAAGATTGAAGAAGCGACCAACGGCGGCGAAACTCTCAACAAAAGCAGCGGCACTGAACTTTTTGTTACCAACGCTATTGAAACACTCTCCAACGAGATATTCAGTCATAACGTCCATAGCCATGGCGCGAAAGAGATTATAAAGGTCGACTGGTTTGCCAGTTGCTAGAGACTTTTGTTGTTCTATCTCTATTATTGTGGCATCAATAATCTTCTGCATAGCTGGTCTGCTGTTGGCAATTGCTTGATGCGAAAACATGGGTGCCACTGCTTTGGCTCGAACCGCTCTGTGAGCATGATCTACAACTGAGAAAATAGTGGGAAAGCCGTCAATGTCGAAGTTTCTATATATGGCGCTCTTCATGAAGCCACCATTCTCGACATAAATCGAGTGGATAGCCGCTCCGTCGGATATGTCAACTTCATTCGGGGCAATGCGAACCACCGATCCATATTTCCTGTGCAATGCAGCAATGGCCCTACATTCAATGCCCTTCCAGCTGAGATACCAGTACCATACTGGGGTAAGGCGGGCGATAAGTGGTCCTGGGATATGCTGAAGGCGGTCCGTAGACAGCTCGTGAAGAGCTTTCAATAGAAAAATCGAAATAATGGCTACTCCAACATACAACGGGCTCAAGGTTGCCAACGGCAAGAAAGAATTGATGGCAGTAGTCGCCATTGCGATTGATGGTGATTTATAGATGAAGCAATTCGGCGATCGATCTGGCGTTGAAGACGTTGAAGACGTTGAAGAGCACATACCGTGCTGTCTCAGTGCACGAGTACCTCATGCATGCCAGAGGATGCAAAACATGCTGCGCCAAGGCTGATCCTTCCAGTAGTGCTGAGTGAGGGGTTTGTACAGCAGGGAGTGAGGTGGCATTATCGCTGGAATGGATTGTTTTATACAAAGATTTAGCGGCGAGTAATGGTAAATGTACCCGTTGGTCCCACTTTCAGATACCAACTAGAAGGCGATAGCCTTCTAGTTGGCCACAAAATCCCTGAAACACCACAAAAATCGGAACACATTAAAAAGTAGGCAAAATGCAGCTATTTGCAGGC
>JARFTM010000239.1:0-42867 GCA_030278935.1 Trichoderma polysporum | reverse complement strand
CCCCCCCCCCCCCCCCCCCCCCCCCCCCCCCCCCCCCCCCCCCCCCCCCCCCCCCCCCGCGCATAATCCTGCACAAAAACCCCAGTCCCTGAGAAGTAAACTAGTCATTAAAAATTGGATCCAATACTATTACAGCTCGCTGGCGGGAACACTCTCCCTGAAATTCCCTAGCCGCTAATGTTGTGCAAGTATTTCAGAAGAACCTGTACGGAGGTTGACCCCGCTCACCCCTCTCCCCTTCAATGGGCTGATGTATTATACTACTTTATAAAGACAACTTAAAGCACATTAAAAAGAACTTGTCTAACTTTAAGAAGGTGCAAGTGGACTGTCTTATTTCGCTTCGGCAAATATATATTTCTTACATCTTTTCACTATGTCTGCAAGTCAGCAAAAGAAAAAGAATGCTGGTAACGCCAATGAGTGGGTTGCCCGCCTCAGCTCTGAACTTTCTACTTTCAATCAACATCCTCAACAAATATCGAACCAGATGCAAGCACTGTGGAGAACTCTCCAGAATCTTGGAGGAAACGATAAACGGTTGCTGTCTCTAGAAGGAAAAACTAAACGGTTGCTGTCCCTATCTCGAAAATATGAAATAAATCGTTGGGGCGTATTTTTGAGCGTCGTCTATTTTAATATATCTCCAGAGGTGTTCCTCTTATGCACTTTCTCAATACCGGCGCGGTGGTTCACCATAAAACATCAAATTGATCTGATTCCAAAGATTTGGACGTGGTGGCAAAGCGCTTCTAGATCAGAAGCATTAACAGCGCTAGCTAACTCCTTTCAACATTCTATCATCACAACTCTTTCTAAGTTTCGCGATCATAAATCCCTAGAGAAAGGCATCTTAGAGCTAAATATTCCGGGAAAAGAGGCTCAGGAAAACGTCCAAAGCAAAGAGTTACACTATGCAGTAGTCTGCAGGCAACCGACCGAAGCGAAGGAGGCTCAAGAAGAAGTCCGAAACAAAGAGCCTCAGAATGGAGTAGTTCGCCGGAGTAGTGGTGGTATGTATCATTTCCTTAAAAATATATTACTCATTACTAAATCTACCAAGGTGGATCAAATCATTCGTACACTTCAAAAATATCAGTGTCTGATCTTCATTCATTTCTAAATATGGCGCAGAAAGATCAACATTTAACTCTTAATGTCGGAGTCAACGGATTATCGTGGATCGAAATCCCACCGGGATTCTGTCAAAGACTCCTCATACACGTTCATGATAGAGTAGCAGTTGGGGAACAAAGCGCATCTTATTTTGGATAGACGAACAGCACTCTAGGGCAGCCATATAGCATACAGGATTGTCCCTCTGCCACTTCTGCATATACGCATCCTGTTTCCTGGGGAGTTGTATATATCCTAACAACCCTAGATTCTTCATCGCCTGAGATTTGTACAAAGCCTGGCCCGCTACCTTGGTCCACAACCACTCCTACAATCTCAGGCCATTTTTTATATTTAAAGTCATTATTGCCAATAGTTTCGAACTCCGCAAGGCGAACAGCCTCTTTCTGCGCTACCTGATGAAAGTTAGAGGTATTCTTAACACTGTGTTCTCTCAACCTACTTCTTTCTTAGCTGCATCTTTAAAATCTATAATGCTCCTGCTTGCCATGATCATAAATCAGATGATACTGATTTTATAACGAAATTTATCCGAGTCTTTAAAGGGAAAAAAGAAATCAGTCGAAGAAGACGAGGGAGTGCTATGCTCATAAGTAAACTGCGCTGAGCCTTGAGATGAGTAGATGATTGATGCCCGAAGCTCGGCTGACATGCGTCTCCGCTATCGGATTAACATATCAACCGAAAAGACCTCTCCTTCTCAGTGTTATCTTCACATCCCCCATACGACAGTCTACAAAGAATATCCACATGCAAATAATTTGAAGAGATCAATGCTGTGCAGTTAATCATCTATATAAGGTGGAAAAGAAAGTACATATTTTTACAATTAATCTTACTACAAATATAGCGGACTATAGTGTGCGTGCTTGAATAGATTATGTGGCTACATTTATAGTACTTAATATACTATGACTTATAATTATAGTGGCTAATGTATTTTGCAATTTTATTAATTTAATATCTCAATACCTATTCTTTTAAATCGTAAACTAATAATAGTAAAAACATATAATACTTAATTTTAAAATTATTTTATTGTATAAAACTATTAAATTATAAAAGTTTAAAAAGTGTAACTTGATGTAATTTTTGATGCGTTTTAATTTTGAGTCGTCACTTTTGATACGGCACTGTAGCTAGTTTAGTGAAGCTGCTAGCGTATCCACCAAAACCAGAGTGCCCACCCGTCAAACTATTTCATCTGTCTGTAAACTACACACCGATGTCTTACTCACGGTACGCTCCGCGGTTGGTTTACTAAGTATAGCGTGCGTAGCTATGGATCGTATGCCCGTAATTAGTTCAGTTTAACTAGCTTATTTCGTATCCAATTCTAAATCAGTGCAAACCATCCGGCACCATGGGAACGACATAATTTGCATGTCAACGTATTTTACCCCATGGTGTTCGATTATTTCAGGGGCACATAAAAGTTAAGAACCTCAGCTTGCATGAGGTGTGGCCCTATATATCCTGCCAACTTTCATCCAGTCAACCACGGAACATAGCAGCCCCGTGGTAATTATGGCAGCTTGTCTTTGGAGACACTTTTTTGACGGCCTGCGAGGATCTTAATAATTGGCTCACATGCTCTCCACTCCATCAATGCAGCCGGACTGTAGTATATGGACTAGTATATTGCGTATGCAGGACGTTTCCACTGCCTACCAAATCCATCCGCTGAGGTGATAGGAAAATACATAAAGCTCAAGGCGGCGAGGCTAGATTACTGAATTGAGCTCCTGTAATCGTTCTAATTGCAAACTCATTAAGTTAATGTGAACATTTTTGCTATACACAATCTCTAGAAGCCTCACTTCAATACAAAATGTCAGAAGGACCAGCAATTACCAATATCTCATCAAGGGATTCTGAAGTGCAAAATATCTTCGGTGAATCCAATATTAGGCTCTGGCTCTCATTGATGCCACACGCAATTCCATTCATTGCTCTTCCGAGCATTTTTTTTCTTATTTCGTTGGTACGGTGGAACAGCCTTGGGTTGGTTAGTAACCGCGATTTCCTGGAGGTACTTTCGTCTCGCTGTCAACCTATACTCGACTCTACGATATACTCGAAATATTCCCACAATGTCTGCTACGGCACCACAAACCCACGAAATATCTCACAGAGATGTTACTATCATTATCCCAACCGTTTCCGATTCCGATAATGCAGAGCTACAAGAGTGTCTAGCCACTTGCATAGCCAATAAACCCAGAAGAATTATTCTCAGCGCTGATACAAGACAGAGAGCTTGCGATCTGGAAACTTTGGTCCGCAATATGAAGAATGATAATGTGGAGATCTCTATACAACAAAGCGGAGTGACAAGTAAACGCAAACAAATGGTTGATGCTATTAACGGAGTCGAAACCTGTATTACAATGTGCATGGATGACCATGTTTTCTTGCCCGACATCTTCCTTCAATACACTCTCTCAGTAATTGATGATCCGAATGTTGCCTTGTGTGGGACTATAAAGAATGTGCGTCGCAAAAAGCTGGTCGCAGATTCCTTTTTTGGGAGATATTGGGAGAGGTTCTGCAACTTCCTTGGAGCGGTATATCTACAACGACACAACTTTGAGATAAAAGCTACTCATGCAATGGATGGCGGTCTTTTTGTGGTTTCTGGAAGGGCAATGCTTGTCCGGACAGATATTTTAAAGGATAAGGATTTTCAAGAAGCTTTTCTAAACGAGTATATCTTCAACATTTTCGGGCCGGTGGACCCAGGTGACGACAATACTATTACCCGCAAAGTGCTTTCAATGGGTAAAGATATAGTGATATCAAAGATTCCTGTCGAAACAACACTGGGAGAGGCAGAAAAATATTTCGATCAGATTCTACGATGGAGGCGCACGACGATTATAAATTTGGACATTCTATTGTATCTCATATTATGGCAGCGCTGGAAATGGACGGTATGGACAACTTATATTCCATCACTATTCAATTTGGCTTTCTTTTGGGATTTCGGCATGCTCTACGCTCTAACACAAACCCAACTTTACGCGAATCATACTTACCCAAGATTGCTGCTATTCTTTCTGGGAGCTTTTATTTATTGGTCAAAATTCATTAAATTGCTTCCACACTTTGAAAAATATCCTGTCGACTTCTTTTTATATTTCTTTCCAATTCCTGCGTATCATCTCTTTGCATATTTTCACTCATTTGTAACCATTTGGGCTTATATTACATTTTGGGACTGCAGCTGGGCTGGGAGAAATTTGGACCCTCCATCTCGTGAATCTATGAACAAGAACTTTGACAAACCTGTCCGGAAATCAAATGGTATACGCACAAAGGCATTATGCGCTACAGATAGATCTTAAATTCTAGTCGTTTTCTACTGCTACATCTTGGAGATACTTAACTTATATCGTAAAAAGATACAAGAACTTCTATTCTATATTGACTCACCGGCTCCGCTATCATTTGGGCTGCTACTTTATAGAGGCGTGGTGAGTAATTTTCCTTGTTCACCAGTTGTTTTTAACCGAGAAGTGTAAAAGTAGGCGGTTGCCGTACGAGGGGAAAGAAACAATGGACTACTTACCTTGTATGGCAGGATTTAATGTCTCATGCATTCGGTTAGCCGAGCTGGATGTGATATCTCTTGTGTTGGCTGCATTACTGTACGGTCCATTACGGCTAATTACCTTTTCTAGTATAGTCAGATTAAATGTCTGGTATATTACGCTAACTGAGCTGGATGTGACATCTCTTGCGTTAGCTGCATTCCTGTACGGTCCATTACGACTAATTACCGTATCTAGTATGGCTGAATTGATGCCTGAAAAGCTGCTAAGCACATCTTTTGTCAGAGTCACCTGAAAACCCTAACTCAAATATGAGTGAGAGTGGAAAGTGACCTGTCACTAATTGCTAAGCTATGCCCTGCATACGAGGGCTAGAATATGCACTTTCAGCCTGTTAGATGCGGTGGCGAGAATGCCAAGAACTGTTGGATTACACTAAGTGGGTCTTTATTGCGCTATGCTAAAATCTGTTTAGCAGTCTAATCCCAAGATCATTTCAAGCGGATGCATCAGCTGAACGAGCGTTCAGCTTCGACCCCTTGCACCGGCCATAGGTCCCGAATGAGGAGGATCATCTGGCGATGTGTCTTTGGATGCTCCTACTATAACATGCCACTGTTCGGGAAGGCTGTCAATCAGGCTCTCACACGTAGCTTTTGAACCCCCTGGGCTATGCAGTAGTCATAGACTCACTCCCCAGCATGCAGAGGGAGTCCGTCTAGTATAGAACAACCATACATTTGATGAGCCACGTCAGCAATCCAGTTGCTCCTTTCCGGGAAATTAGGGGTGTTCCATGCAATGCAATATACATGCATGCTGGCTGCCTTTTTCCTTTGATCTGTGGTTCGCATCCGCTTACATCCTGCCTGCATGCGATAACTTTTGCCAGTCATGGAGCCTACAAAGTCGCTCTTCTCAAACTGCATTCTACAATTGCAAGAAGCTCAGTTGGATTTGGAAGAGGAAGCGTCAGCTTGCGACACCCAAAGCATTCAATCTTCATTTTGGGGCGCAGAAGACTCGGCCGAAACTCCCAGGACAGATTTTGAACCTGAAGATGACAACGACTTCTGGGGAAATAACTGGGAGCCTGAATATGACGACGAACCAATTGAAGAAGAGGTGTATGATCTCTGGGAAGATAAAAGAGATGCTTCTTTAGATGAGCTGTAAGTCCTTATCTTTCTATTTCAGTAAGAAACACATTTATATCTAAATTCCAGATGGAAAACTCTTGATGGCCCAGAAGCGCTCGATGACGCGGAAACACTCGATGACGCCCCTACAATGTTGCTCTGTTATCCACAGGCCATTTATACTATCAAATCACCTAATTCTGCCGAAATCTGGGCAAGCAGCACCCAGCCCGAATTGCGCAGCATCGATGCTGGGTGGCCAAAAACATTCAATCAACACGAGTATATACAGATACGCGACTTGGGATTCGGCGCTTGCACACCCCTTATATTTGAAGAAGCTCATCAATTACTTGTTACTGGTGGATTCGTACATCACATCAAGCTCTGCTTCAAAATAGAAGATAATGCATATTTTGATCGGCTAGGTCAGACTCCACAACAATTATTCAGACAACCGTTCCCTGATTCTCTCATACGCCAAGCGGGTTTTCAATTTTATTACACCAATTCAATGCCATTAGATTTGGAGGAGCTAGATTTTGAGAGTCTTTTGGACAGAGAGCTAGAGCAGAAATTATACGAGCGTAACCTTGTGTTAGCAGCAATCATTCGACATGCGTATAAGAACAAACAATTTTCTATAACAGCGTTAGTGTCCATACTTCACTTTTTATACATTTTACTACTTGCTAACCAGTGTCCAGAAATTTCAATGCATGGCGAAGAGAAGACTGAACATGTTAGAACATGCTACTAGTGGCCAAGTATGATTCATTCATTAGTTCTCTTGTAAAATAGCTTTCTTTATTAGTCAAGTAGTCTCTGGTATACACTAATATTTTGTAAGAGTAGTGAGACTCTAGCCTTTATGTGAGCATATATTGATCGTAGTAGTTTTAAGGGCTCTTAAGATTGTATGAGGCACGTTTGGGCCAGCTCTTAGACCAGCTCTATCACATGCCGATTTTTTTAAACGCTTTCATCTGCAGCCCCAAAGCCCTCCTCCCTTCTCCGCTAGCTGTATATCAGGGGAGAGGGGTGGATTATCTCCGTACAGAATAATAATCCAGGTAGCGCGATATGCACAATCCTTGCTGCTATTACGATTGGGCACCACTGTTATATATTTAGTGACAAATAAGACTGGGAATGATGGAAGTGGTATGGTATAATCGCAGCCGTCAAGCAAAGAAATATGAACAGGCTAAGCACCAAATTGAGATATAAAAAGACAATCATCCCTCCCCCCAAACTCTCTGGTCTTCCAATCTACCACTAGATTATTTCGTCGTTGCCTAATACACATCCATAATGAGCGATTTCTTGGATTTTTCTTTGATTGCTGCCGTTGATTTTGCTAGATCTGCCTGCGAGCTAGGCATAACCAGAGGATATCTAGTCTTCCCTATGCCAGCTGGGAAGGGTAAGCAACGTTCAAACTTCTTTAAAGACATTATATCTAACTATTGCGTTAGAATGCACTGAATTTACTCCAGATCCAGCTGTAGATGAAAAGGAGGTATTTGAAAATACTGGGGGAAGTGGTGTCTTTTGGAAGATGGCCTATGCCGATGCCAAATACTTCAAAATTGAGCCCAGTAATCCAGACTTGGAGGCTTGCAAGGCTATTATGAAGGAGGCGCATGGTTGGCTTGGCGCACAACTAAGAATGTTGGAGCAGAGAGCGCGGCCGTCAATGCTCACAGGAGCTTCGGAGATGTTTGAATATGAGTTATCTCAGGCAATCATGTCTCTTGCAGAGAGATTCCCGAGTCTAGGTGTTCAATATGAAGTTGAATGCAGGATTCGCAAACATTTCAAGCAAGACAGCCCAGAGCAAGACAGCCTACAATAGCCAACGTTCATATTGCCACAAGACTAATAAAATGCTACATTATTAGTGCAAACACTAGCTGCCAATATTAATTACGGCAACCAATGAACATATTGATGTATGCACACTCTGCAACCAACTTGCTTGCATATCTGTGCATTTTGCAGTATGCAACTCTTATTGCTCACCATCATCTCTTGGTTTTGGATTGGGCTATATTGTAGACTATGGGTAGCTTGACCCGCTTCTGCGTTGTCCAAAGGTTAACACTGCAACATATTAAAAGCAGCAAAGGCCAAGTAATGGATCCCAGCTTATTGAATCCTTTGGCAGACTATAATTGGATGTTGGGCCTAGTTATATGCAAGTTATATAGTGCTTTCGTGGCATACGTTCATTCGTCGAAGATTGAATCTTAGTACGCATTATATAAGATGATATCACAACTACAAAATTGGTTCTTTAACCGCCTCTACCAGCTGTCTATTAGGCGCTGAGATCCCAACTCTGCTCTATATCACAATATTGGCACACCAGTACGTAAAAGAGATTCTCCATCAGATCGTTTTAGCTAATACAAAAATTGAAGTTCTTAATGGAAGAAAGTCAAAACAACGAGAGCGGTGAGCGCTCTTCAGCTCAATCAGGCTCAACTTTCAGCGACGGAGTTATTGAAGAAGCAGTAGCTGTGGTGCCCGGAGACATTGGACTCCTGAAATTATCTGGAGAAAGCGCCCGCAATAGGCGCATGGCTAGAAAAATGAAGAGGGAAGATGGTTTTAAAGAAGAACAAGAACAAGAACGAGAAAAAAGTCTTGTTCAAGGAAAGGTAAATGAAGAAAAATACTATAAAGAAGGGAAAATAGATAAAGGAATGAGCGATGAAGAACTAGAGGGTGGTGATCACTCTCTGGCTCAGTCAAGCTCATCTTTCAGTGACGGGGTTATTGAAGAAGCAGTTATTGTGGTGCCTGGAGATAATGGACTCCTGAAATCATCTGGTGATAGTGCCCGTAATAGACGAATGGCGAGAAAAGGGAAGAGAGAAACGGAAGTGGAAGACGACATGGGAAGTAGCCCGAAGGAAATACAGACTGAAGAAGTGCAAAATGAATAGTCAGAGGTATCTGCGGAAGGTAGAGGTAGGAAAGGTGGTTGGATGGACATCGCTAGGAGAGTAGAAGAAAAAAGATTGTATGTTGGTGAGAGGTAAATGAGATTTGTATATTGCGACCGAACGTATCATTCATTGACAATAGGTGTACCGTCTTTCTTAACAAGTAACGTAAGCTCATCAATATACCCAATATAGTCAGCATTTTTTTTTCTGATAACTGTTTTGCAATCTTGTCGCCAGAGCATTGATAAAACTTGTTCTATCTTACTTATATCGCTTTGGTTAGCAGAAAATCTGTTGTAAATATGACCTTCGACTGCAGTATAAATAGCTCCCACAGAGTTCATAATATGCCAGAACCACACACCATCTACCTGCCAGTTATGGTTCATTGTTTGTGTAAGAGAGATGTGATGCTCTGCTTTTGTCTTCTCTTCTTCTTGGTTAAATATGCGCATGAACTCCTGCCTTACCTCATTGAATGCAGTAAGGCGATGCCCCTCCAAATCGTCAAAATTATCGCACCCTGACAGCCAGTACGGTACGTTAACCATCTCAACTGGTAGAGCACAAATCCATTCTAAGTCCAGAAGGCACGTAATGTTCCAGTCGTTATCGACAAATATGTTACTGACGTGTAGGTCTGTGAATTGCAGGAAAAAGGGCCCATTTCGAAACTCTGGATTAATGTAGTGGTGCGAAACAGCTCGAAGAATAGCCCTTGTAGCCATATGAGCACAGCAGTCTCTATCATCATAAGCAGCATTCCGGTTGCTTAAAAATTCGTTGTCATGATATTTAAGCATATCTGCTACAAAAGGCTCAGTATACTGATAAGTTTGCTGTCTATGTATAGTCCGTGGAGCACCATCATTTTCAAGTATCATTAATGTCGAAGTCAGCGGGCGGTTTGTTAATGTAACGGTTGAATTGTTGTGGAACTGGAATGAACCTATATTGGATTGAGGAATCCGAGCCAGAGAGAGGATAATCTGAGATATACTTCGAAATAATCTCTCTTTGTGGGATGGGTCGTCGTGTTGGCGTTTCCAGGTTCGAGATAGCATTTGGCCAACATCAGGACCAATATGTTCAAGTAACATATAGGCCGTAATGAAGCGACTGTCGGTTTGATTGGAGATATAGCTCGAAAGGGTTGGACCTCGAAAGAAGCGATATACGTGACGTCGGATTATGTGAGGTAAACGAATATACCAAGGCCGGTGGCTCTCATGTGTAAACTAGATGAAGAGATCTATCAGTACGGAAAGAAAACAGAAATACAGCAATATATTGGCTTACATGGCGTCTATCAGAGAAGCCAAACCCATAAAGGAGGGGTATTCGTATATTAGGGCAATTCTCTTGCATCCATACATACGCTCCAATTTCACAACTCATCTTCTCGTCAATTGTACCAGGAAAACGAACTTCGGCAAGCTTATGCGGCATCGGACAGCGCAGTATAAATTTTCTACAGATTTGGCCTGACATCACTTGTATAGGGATACATATATTGAAGCTTCCATGAATCCACTCTGTGGTAGGAAGAACCAATATATCTTCCCCCTCAAGACCAAGATGATGTTTAACTAGAGCTGCAATCGTACTTTTTTGCTTATTAAGATCTTTATAAATCTCTTTCAAAGCTAGATCGTATTTCCAAAGGTTGATAATATTACTATCGGTGTTCTGCGCTGCGGCGAGCGTGAAAGGGCCTTTGTTGATCAAATGAAGGGCGGTAGTCATTTCGACAGTCGGTCTATAATCGGGGTGCGGAATTGTTCACAGTACTATTGTGACTAGCGGCGGCAGGTTAAATATTTAATGTATGGCACTTATTAGTAAATTCATCGTATGCTCGTGCTTACCATTGGCCAAATATGGATCTTCTAATTTGTTGAACAGGTATGGAGTAGAAAACACCCGCATGTTATAGGGAGACCGGTGCTGTGAAAAGCCAAAAACTCCACTCAGAAATAAGGGAGGAGAGCCGGAGGCGGAATATACTTTTACCGAAATTATCGTCCACGTGATTCCCCGTTCATACTCCTTGCCTCCATAGCGCAGTAATGGTTCAAGGGCTTCCAATCCATCACGGAATTTTCGAGTGCAATACAGAGCACACTTTCATTAACAGCTGTCGCAGTTATAGAGTATACATGTAATACGCACTCTATAAATTTCTACCCCCTTCATAAAAGCAGGGTCCAATCTTCTAACAGTAGATTTTTTGCATAGAATTTTTATTAACGCGAAATTAACGTTCTGCTGTATTTTTCTTATATACTCGTCAAGCAGTTGTCTGTGGCTTTTATTAAGGACGTAATGGTCGCTAGCTTGGTCTCTTGAAGTCTTTTAATATATTTGATGTATTTAAGAAGTTTTATAGTTCTAGGACCTGGCGATCGTGAGGTTTTCCTTTTCCCTTATAGTTTTTTGGTCCTTGATGTTGGCCTTTGGTCTTGTCTGTAGCGGCGATGGCTTCCTTGATGCTGCTTTATATAGATGATTTAATGGATATGTCTTTAGGGGTAATGGCGGCAGCGGGCTTGCTGTCTTTATTTGTGAGGTCGAATGTTATTCTTTTTTTTCTTGGGGTCAGGGCCAGGTCTGTTTGCTCTTTACGCTTTAGAATCCCTCGGGGGACGATCAATGTAAATGGCGCTGTGTTTGTAGTTGTAGGGTTGGGTGGGCTAGATGGGGTGTTAGGGACAGCGTTGGCTGATGCCATTGCCTTCCCTGGCCCCAAGGGGGCTTGGTTTGTGTTTGTGAGTGTTTTTTTTTGTTCGATAGCTAGTTGATGAGAGTGAGGTTTGAAAGATTTGGCACCCAAACGTTGGGATGCCTGTAGGTGTAAGAGGGAAGCTTGTGTGTCTATATCTAGAACTTGACCACTGTCTTCCACACATGTTTGTTCATCTGAGAAAGTAGTAGTATGCTCATCACATGTTAGACGAATTTTCTTCCTTTTTTGATAGCAGTCTTCAGTTTTCGATGGGTGGTAAGATCTCTTCTCTCCTGTCATGTTTACCATAATAGCGCCAAGAGCTCTTCGACTTCCGCCACGACGATTGTGATAGTCGCGAATATGAACTAGCCATTCATCTTCGCCATTGATGGTATATTGGTGATTTTCATCCACTTTTTTGCACTCTGGACAATTAAATGGATACAAAAGTTTTTGCTGATGAGCTTTGTAGTAATGCTGATTATATCCTTTAACCGTGAAGCGTTGCTCACAGAGAGGGCAATATGCTGGCTTTATAGGTGGATCATAATGCTTCTTAGGGTTGGGAGTGAATTTATCGCCATGAAATTTGGCAACATGGTGACTCCAAGAAGAAGAATTCGCAGCAATCTCATGATTCTCTCCAGAGCGTCGACATTCAGGACATGAAAACGGCTGGTTGAAAACCGCTTCATGTTTTCTATGAACATGCCGAGTAAGAGAGGATTTATTGGCAAAAAGCTCGTTGCAGAGAAGACATCTAACCGGTTCAGCTATTTTGTCGTCTGTTGGGTTCTTGGCGCTCTCTTCTGGGAAAACCTTCTCGAGGGGATGACCGGCGAGATATTGAACAATCTTTTCAATAATAGCGTCCGGTGATGTACCATCTCGTCTGACTAGTACTCCAATTCTCATGGCGACCGATGCTCCAATAGGAGTCCTATGCTTGCGAAGATTTATGTTATTTTGATGACTTAGATGATCTGCAGTTTGTCCTTTGGCTCGAAGTTTGTCAACAGTTTCAAAATATTCCTTCCGTTTTTCCTGGATTTTCAGCTTCACCAGAGTATCTAGTAAATATTTTGCTCTTGCTTTGATCTTTAGTTGGAAAGGCTTATCTCCCGAAAGTTTGGCCTTCTTCTGCGCTTCTCGTAGAATTGATAGGTCTCGTCGTTTCTCAAACTGTTCGAGATCTTCTTTTTCAAGATAGATAGGAGCATTTGGGTCTCTTTTCATTAGAACACGACTCACTAAGGATACAACCTCATCGTTTTGACCAACTCGATCCCCATACGCCACTCTCATTAAATTGTTCTTTAGATGCACTGGTAAATAGCTCGTTTCATAAACCTCTGTTGAATTCGAAAGAATGAAGTTTCGAAGAGGAGCTGTTAAACTTCCTGTTTACAATTTAAGTCAGTATGTTAATAGTGTAAGCATTCGCCAAATCACGAACCGTCTAAGCGAGTACCACCACCAACTCTCATTGAATAAGGTCGCATCTCGTCACCACCGCGTACTCCTGAGACAAATAAAGTTCTGTTCCAGAGTTTCCAGTAGGTATTATAGCTAATTGGGACAATATATTTGTCCATCATTTCGGGCTTCCACCTTAATGGGACGTAGTCGATATTTGCAGGCAGTGGCTTGGGAGATGTAACATCACAGACAGATGTAAATCCTGCTTCGAATGCATCGTCCGCTATAGCTCTTGATGTGAGAAACGTAAGAAGGCAAAGTGGGCGATAAGGTACTAATGTAATTGTGAATGTCAAACTAAGGCCAGAAATTAGACAGATGCACCCAATAGTGTAAACAATGGCTTTACCTTCCACGCTGGTGCCGTTGAATACGATTTTTTAGTTGTTTCACATGATGAATGGTGATGCTTGCAACTAGCCAAGTCTTAGACGAATCCAGAGGATCGCGTAGCCAAGCCATTTCAACATCTTTATAGTTTATCTGGACAATACTCGACGGTCTCCAACCTCCAATGCCTCCTAAAAGCATCGAACAATTAAATGCAACACGACATTCTGGGGTGCAGTCTATATCTTCGGCCATTAACCAGAAAGTGTGTAGCATTAGGATAATGTCTTCGGGCGTGGCCTCTCTTTTCACGAAAGTTTGTTTCAAAGTGAGATTCATCTTTTTAGCAAGCTCTGGAATATACTAAACCTCATGATTAGTAAAACAGCATGATACATATTGCTTATCTACCTTTGCAAGCTTACCTGTGCTACTTCGTATGCTGGACTATTACGCGAAGAATTATCCCGCGACGAGTATCGAAGTTGCCAGAAATTTGCTTCTTTAGGATTCGCTTGTCTATGTCGTTGTAAGACTTTCATATCTGCATTTCTCACAAGTGCCGCCCAGGCATCTTCCAAAGTGACCGCTGCGTTTACTGTGCGTACTTTGTGCCACTCCTGTGGACCAAGACATGGTCGATACACTTCTGATTGCAAAATATATCGAAGAAGAAACGTTCGGCAGATGTTTTTGGCGCTGTCTTTTCCAAGGCAGAGGTCGACCCAGACCTCGTCTGGCGATATTTTCATTTGGCCAGTATGCCTGCGTTAGGTAAGCTTTCTTGTGCATTTATCAACAAAAAGGTCACATACTCAAGCCATTGATTCCATATTCGGTCAAGGTAAACTTTTCGCTTCTTGCTTAAGAAGTCAGACTCATCTATTGGTTCGGCTTCAAGTGTTTCGAGCATCTGAAGGCAACGCTCCAGGATATCATTTTTATCTGCCTGCTTCTCGCTTCCTTCCAATGGAGCGGGTGGCCACTGAATGTCCATGATGTATAATATAAAGGAGATGTTCAAATACAAATTTAAATGCCAAGATAAAATATAAAGGTCTAAAAACAAGCCAAAATAAAGATAATTGGAGATGTAGTGGAATGGAAGGTTGAAGGGATGATTGCAAACATGCAACCAACGTGGAGGAAAGCATGGGTATTTATGAAACACGAGCTACACGGCGCAAGCAATAAGATGGTAAGATGCAGCATAATAGTAGCGCCTTTCTCCGGCCCAGTTATTAGTACAGGCCGCACCGAAACCTCTCATATCAACTTAAGTTTAATTCTGTAATAAAATAAATAAAAGGCTGATGGGGGTGGTGTATAGAGCGGCACGCACCCTAAAGGGGGGGGTCTGGCGCTTCGCGCCCAAATCAGGATTAAAGAACGTCCTTAGGAAAACAGAGATGGGGACGGTGGTAGAACAGTAATGGGAACGGTGGAAAGAAAAGGAGAAAACGGATGGTTCGGTTAAAATTCGGTTGCGGTTCAATTTGAGCGCAAGAAGCCCCGTCTGCTCCCCCATAGACAAGCCACTAACCGGCAGATTAGTAGTTGGGTGGGTGACCACCAGCGAACACCGGCTGTTGTATGTTTTTTTGCTACTTTTATAAGCAGTGATTTATTGCAATTTATAGCTCTGGTGTTGTGGAAACAAGTAGGAAACATAGGTTGCATAATGTTGGTTGACTAATCCAAGTGTGGTGTACCTGGATTTGGATTCTAGAATCCAGGTACGAAGTACCTAACGGTTGTGCTATTTAAATATGGGGAATATTGTGAATTTTAGCTCCTATTGATGTAAGACGGCTTCTTGTACCTAGGTCAATGAATATACAGGATCCCATAAAGGCCTTTATTATGATTTATTACTTTTTACGTAAGGCCGTCTGGCATCCAATTTTGGGATCTCTTACTGCCTTTTTGAGAGAACTTGAAGCGCGGCTGCAAGATTTCAAGTACTATAGTCAAAGAATACAGTTCAGTACCAGTCTTGCCCCGGGTCTTTGCCATCATTGGCGTCTCCCTATACTATCCAGTATTAATGGTTAATAGTCATCTCTGGACAGCCAAGGGTCCGGTCCATAAGGCGACCAATCTACGCAATACAAGATAGATGTAAAATAACTCAATAAGATTCACTAAATGCATGGCATTAAGCACCACTACTAGCATTTATTGTCCACAGCCACCGATACCACTCCTCCCTCTGCTATCGCTACTGCCTTTACACCTCCTCCATTTTCAATAAAATCCACGCCGGGCCTATTTGGCTAAGAGGCATCCGTCACAGGCTCTAGAGACGTGCAGCTCACCAAAGCGCCCAGCAAGAAATCGGGGGCCATATCATATTCCCAAAGCAGCATTCCCAGTCTTTCTTATCATTTGTTTTATTCTTTTAGTATAACGGACTACCATGCTGTGATATTGTAGCATTTATCCTGAGAATGAGAGAGATCTTTGCTCATAGGGAATATATCGTGAGAAATAAAGCGACAGAGGGGTAGGCTTGGCAATAGAGCAAAAGGTTTGAGAGCCGATTTATGGATATTCTAAATTAATGCATCAATACTAGGTTCCAATCTTCACTCGCTTCAGACAAAAATATAAAATACCTTGGCCCAAGTCTAGCGATGTGATGTAAGAGGTCTATTATACAGGCTAAGAGATAGGAAGTAGGCGCATCATTAAAAACCATTGCACAGTATACCGTGTTGTTGCGTAATATATTATGCTTCTGATTTTTTTATCCATTGAGCACTAATAACAAGCGTGGATCAAGTTGCACAGATATCAGACGTAGTGGTTATCTGGAAATAAATATATTCGAATGAAGTAATCTAGGCTATCATAAAGAAGGCATATCCGAGCGAACAAAGACTGCGAAGAAAAAGAAATTCCCCTTTTGTTTAAAAAAAAAAAACGTTAGAACTCCAAAATATTATACGCCCTCTATCACCGAAAACATAACCCAATATGAAATGTTACAAAAATTTTGGAGCAAGACGCATGTGCCGCCTCGATTGATCTAGAAAGTGTCGCTCACAGTCAAAGCTGCTGCTTCATCAGTGCAAAGTCGTAGAAACGATGAGCTACTCCATGTATTCCCCCATGGTTCTGAGACCTCGCTTCTCTCATCGCCACCATATAACCCATTGTTGCCGAGGTTATTTTCTTTCTTCTCTTTCTCTGTCCATCACAACAGGCGTATTTCACATCCACCACCATCTTCGAGAGCTTTCTTGCTTCAGTTCGTTGAACCGGTTGGAAAAGGTCTTTCGCTGCTGCTCGGAGATGCTCTTGCCGACTACGTCGAGGACTTTCATGTGTTCTTTCTTGAGGTCTTCGAAGCCGGCGTCAAGTTCCTTGTGCCATGGGTATAGCACAAAAACTTGGAAGCCGAGCGCGGAGCTGGCGACCATGAAGTTGGTCAGAGAGATGACGCGTGTGAGTCGCATGGGGTCTTCGGGCTGGGAGGAAATGAGAGATTGGTAGTATGGTAGATGGGACGAAAGAAGACGGGTTGTCGTTCTTTTTCGTTATGTAAATATGTGGGAGGCCGTAGGAAAGAAATGGCTCAGGTTCGGAAGTGCCTGTTTTTGAGGCTCGTGACTCTTGATTTTTTGCGGTTCGGGAGGGAATGGATAATATTGGTCGATGGGTAAATAATAATAATGATACCACGTTCTTTGGACGAGAGAAGGCGTATGAAGAGTAGATGCTGATCAGAAACTGAAATGGTAGGGAAAGAAAAAGAATAAAGGTAAAGGAATAAGACGAAGGAAACACTAGAGAGAACAAGAAGAAATTAAACCAAGGAAGAAGCTGAAAGAAAAAAGCCTAATAATAATACCAATAATAATTTTTCTCCAGAGCGGGTGGAACTGAGTCTCCTTCTTAATGTACTAGTACAACCACGCTCCGTTACGACCCTCCTGTCGCCCCGACTCCGGACTCCTCCCCACCCGTCCGGGGCTCCACCTTATATAGAACACGCGCACCAGCAAAAAAGTCTTTGTTCGTGGCTGTTCGTGTCTCTTCTGCTTGTCTTACATGCCAGTAACGTGCTGTACAATCACATGCTCATACTACGCGGTGGGCCTGTCCACGAGTGCCATAGCCCTAGCGATGCCACCCTGCTTCATGCGGTAAAGCCCACCATGTACTCCGTACTCCATCGCATCGTGAAATAGTGCATGTCCGTTGCGTTTTTTCCCGATGCAATCTTCCTTGTTACATACTTTCTCACCCCGGTAATAAAGGGGGCGTTCTTTACGGATATGCCTTGTGTTCGATTCCCAAATCGGGGTTGTCGCCTCCGATTTGACACGTGTAGTGGGGAAGAAATCAGGCCACTTCGAGTGGCATGCCTCTTCAAAATGAGGGCGATCCACTCAAAATTCAGAGTTACCCTGGCTTATCGGGCTGTCAGGCTCCATTTCAGCCGACACCGCAGTCATTTTCTTCCATCTTCTACGGCTTAAAAGAGTAGCATTGTCATAAATACATTGTTATCGGGAAAAATTAAACGAGCGAGGGATGATATAAATGCAGGGGATGGATGGTATTACAAGCGTACGGAGCACAACTACTATTCGTATTCAAAATGTGGAGGGTATTCCGTTGAGGTGATTTGGCAGACTTGATTGGACTCTCACCTGGTGTTATAAGAGTAACCGATGGTCACGATTATTATTATTATTATTAATAATAATTTTCTCGCTTCTGCAACTTGGCGGTTACCAGTATGAAGAGCCTCGTGGGAGCGATTTGGGCTTTTCGTGCTGCAGCTCTGACACATCCATAGGAAGGCTCAGCTCCATAGCTTTCGATAGTACCTAATCTAGTGTACGAATGAATCTGGTGATCAGTTTTACCCAAGCACGCGGCTAGCCAGCGAACCGTCTGGGCGCATCTAGGGACCTACTCCAGGAAGCTTGGTATTCTGCGTACCAGTGTTCCACTGTGAAGTCATGCCTCTGTCTTAGTATTTGCATGACTGAGGAACAACTCGGCAACGATACATCGATTATATTCTCACCTAAGGACTAGCTGCGGCCAACAATTATTCATTGAATAACCATTTCAACAATGAATACTATTCTCATTAAATATTCACTTTTAAGAACTCTCCAGCGCATTTTTATTCGCAAAACCTCTCATTGCTTTCATTGCGAGACAATGTGCTAACATAAATGGTCAACGTTTCCAGGGTAGCAGAGAAGACAACACCCGAGGTATCTTCATAGCCATCAGCATTCGTATCGTCATGGGGGAATGCATGCCCTTTCCAATTCACCTGCAGTTCATGGATAATGCGATTATACTGAAGTATAGGACTGATTATAAAGTAGAGACGGTTGTAAGCTGTCTTCATCGAGAAGGAGCGTCGACCAGGCCAAAGTAGTGCAGAGGTGAAGAGCCATGGGGACTCGAATAGAACCATCGCCCACTTGCAGCCTAAACGTGCCAATATTGCGGCTCCAGTTATCAGAAGTCGTGGGTCTCCCGTATCTACGGCCGTTGTCGTCGCAATACATCACATCGTAGAGAACTTGGTACTCCCCTCCGCTTGCTGATGTCTGGTTGAAGATGGATAGGGGTTTCTGAGTATAATAGCTCCAGAATTGGCAGATGTATTCTTGCCAGTACTCTTTAAGATGGAGCCGACAATATGCTAAAAGTAATCGGGAGATAGGACATGGATCGGGCCATTAGACTCGTTGGCAATGCACAATCCACTATAGCGGTGTCCGTCACAGGCCGCTTATTCAAAAGATGTTGAAGATTTCAGCTGCAGCTCCAGCTTGAGGCAGCGAGTGATGCGAGATTCGACCCCGTCCGTCACTGAAAGTGCCATGCTCAGAATCATGCCCACGAAGGCGACTCAGCTGGTGTATGCATACTCTGATCTATCTTTAAGATAGGACAGTTCAATGAATCTTCGTTTAAAAGCACCTCAAAGTCCATAATACGACGTACCTTGATACTGGTATTAGTCTTTTTAGGCAATCTGTTGATGCTATGCCTCGTGGACATCCAGACCAAGCAGAATATTTAAAAAACCTTGCAGGTGGTCTCGGCGATAATTTCCAGCATACTTGGAAATAGTTCGCGGCAAAGAATACTGGAAAAGTAAACAGAAATGGCATGATCACGTATCCGCTCCACCATTGTTCCTGACTCACAATCTCTTCAAGTTTCCTCACAAGTTCAAAGAAATTAAAACTGTCGAATGGACAATTCACAAAAATGACGCATTCCTTGAGGAGGTCAACGATTGGGTCATACTGGAAGCAGGACCACATTAGATGTTTGAAAAAAAGGGACAAAAACAGTAAAGAGTTTTTCCAGGTGGGATAAACCAGGCAGTAGTTCGAAATACATGCGGTGAAGTGCGATGTCGTTTCTGGAAAAGGCAAAATTCATCATAAATAAGCCAATGGCGATGAAGGGGCATGCCAAATGAACGCGTACAGCAACGAGGATACTTAGAAGAATTGCCAGAGGCTTCAGGCCGAGGCAATTTATGCACCAGAGGATTGATCGAAATGGCGTCGTAATAGATGGAGATGTAGAAGATGGGTGGCATGTATGCTTGATAAGAAAATTGAAAAGGGGGCTTCGCTGTTTCTAGAAAAGCTGCCAGCGCGCATCATCAGCCTTGTCAGGTACTGCTATATACACCTCAAGTTCCTTACCTTGCATCAATCAAGCGGTACCGCGAAGAGCCTCGCTAAACCCCTGTACAGCGTTCAGCTATGCATCACCGGTGTCCCATCTTAGACCCAATGATGCGGGAGCCAGAATCACCCAAAGATGGCAGCACCGCACAGATCAGATTTAAGGCATGCCCGCTCTTTCGTAAGCGTAACTGAAGAGTCATCCCTTCACATCTCGGCTTGGACACAGAAACTATCAACCTTTTCCCCGTCCGGCCGGAGCACTAATAGGCCGGAGCACTAATACGCTGATTATTTCCCTGAAATACGAATATGATCCCATGAGAAGTATTTTGCGATGATATCGATGATTCAGATTCGTCATATTCTCCCGGGGATGAATATGATACGCTCTTTGGCAGAAATGAAGCTGACGATTCAGACGCGGAGACGGACCTGACAAGACGTTGAAGACCTGAGCTTGGATGACGAGATTAGTTGTATTGAGGTTAACGTTGACAATAAAATTTAACTTTTCGGTGGCAATGTCCATTCACTCGAACATTATCGACAAGCTGTCGAGGAGTTCAAAGATGCCGCTTATGAAACTCAAGACTACAGCGATGGCAGCCTGATACTGCTAGACGCATGTGAGGAATGGAACCAGTACGCAACCACGCGGGCATTTCCGCTCCTCTATTGCTAATTTCTTACCACATAAATACTGCTTGGTTCTCTAGCGCGACCCCCAAGAATGCTTTAAATCCATCTCGAAGTCCAGCTCTCTGTGGTTGCTGTACAAGTTTTTTTGACTAGAGACAGAGCCAGAAGGTTAGCAAGTACGGCAGAGGATGGCAGGAAGATGCGAGGAACTAAAACGAGCAGCTCTTCGGGAACACAATGGAAAGTATTCCAACTCGTCTTTGAGAGAGCTATAGGTGACAAGCTCGACGCTAAGGTGAATCAGCGCATGCATAATGTATGAACTAGTTGCACCGGTTGAACGAAACCGAGACTGACATTACAGGTTCTCCGAGAACTTTCCATAATTTGAGCAACCAGAAACAGGCAAATCGGTGCATGACAATCTAAGATCTGAAAGAACAAATCGAAACAATGATTAGCACTACAGAGAAGTCGTTCAAGCTAGCAAGCGGCTGGGTATACTTGCCGTTCTCTTTCTCTTTCTATTCAGTCTTGCGGGAGCATATCCCGCAGCCATCCTTCACATGCAATTTGGAGACATCCGAGTCGCATTGGCGAGAGATCCAAAGGATGGGCCGCGTAACATTCTCATTTGGTTCACTCTGGCTTTCACGAAAACTTATATTGGCCTTAAAGACGCGTGAGGGCCCCGCAACGTTATGTTTGGCCTCTAAGTCGCTGACTTGTGCCTGGGAAAACTTTCCCACTCACAGAAAAAATGTTTGACCCCTCATTTACTTCTGAGTCCTCATGTATTCTTATTGGGAATTCTATTTCGCCATCGTGCTTTTCGAGCATCTAGTCTCATATCACCAGAACAGCTAGCAAATCTTGATGTTCATCCGGGGGGGCGAGAACTGCTTTTGCCGTTAAGGAATGATGTAAAAGACAATACGTGTTCCGTCGAGCTGTGAAGACGCTTGTTGAATTCGAAATCTCCGACGATAAACCCATCACCTGCTAGATGGTTGCGCAGTGGATCAGAACAATCGGTGAGAATCGGCTTAAATACCCCACTATCCCGTACAATATGTGTTATAATGCAGCCAACGAGTTCGACCGGAGTGGTTCGTCTGACTTCCGCCTCGTAAGTCATGCGTATGTGGAAGGCATCATGCCCTTGACGGGATTACCTTGTGCGTGGGGACTGCAGCGGATTGGGATCAAGTAGCTCTCTCTTTTACAACGACGCCAGTTCTTGAACCCCAAAGTCCGTACAATAGAGGCATGAGACGCGTTGCGCCCGCCGGATCAAAGCAAAATCATCTTCGCCTAAATGGTTAGGCGTGCCGTAGTCATTGCACACGGAGACTTGGTGGTTTTTTCGTTGCCTTTGGGTGTCTTGTATGACCGGGGGCAGGGGAGTCTCATCAGTGTACCTCCATAAAATGAAGATTCCCAAATCCCCAAGTGCAGCGGAGAACCCCTGAGTGCATGCTGAAGAGAAGGCTGCCCCATGAAGGCTGATACTCTACTATAGGTCCTATCCGCTGCAGGCTGGCACCCTGGCACTAAGATCCCTAGATATCTTGTGGGCAGTTCTAACGGGAATATGTTGCCTAAACCGCCCTTAACAAGGCTCCCACTGTTTCCGACATTTCAACTAATGATCTCATATTCCCGATCAATCGAGATTGTAAATGTAATTTAGTGGGCTAGCTATGCTATTGCTGAATTCGTTCTAGGAGAACTGTACCCTTTAGCTGTTAAAAGAATGCCTAAAGATTTGTAATACGAACTGATAAGAATAAATATGTAACGAAGAAATCATCTACATGTAGTAAAACATCGTAAGATAAAAACCAAGCTGTTAAGCTTGCTGCTGCTGAGCTTGCTACTGGTACCCAGTGCTTTGAGCAAAAACGCTCAGTTTTACAGTATTCATGTTTTGGAACCCAATCTACTTTTACCCCCCTCATGCAGTAATGCACTCCAGTCCTGCCATTGAGATCGTTAATTCTTTTCCTCTAAATGGCAGCTGTAGGTGGAAGGGCAGCTTCAGGTAGAGAATAAATAACGTACTATAACACGTAATATGCGACAACTTTAGACTTAACCGTCCAACGGACAAAATTGAGAAGAAATCGTCCTATGTAAATTTCACTAATATAATACAGTCGATCTTTGCTGGCAACTGGTTACGTGAGAGCTATATTGGGTAATATACGAGCCAAGCGTAGATCGGGAACCAAATATAGACGGCTACACATACGCTGGTCCCCTAATCCTCCCTCTCGCCGAAAACCGGTCTAATTTCTGGCACATCAGTTTCGATACAAAGGCGTCATGCTATGACGGCGACGTCTGCTGCATCAAGCCCTGGAGCTTTCATCCAGCACGAACCATGCCTTGACTTCTTGCTTTTTGCAAGATCCCCAGGCCCCCTTCCCTCAACAGGATTGGGTAGTAACTCTATGACAAGACAGTGTGATTCAATACTTGTAGAAATCAATTCTTTGCGTCTATCTTGTTACTAGTACTTCTAGTTGTTGTTTGCGAGTTCTTGTACTAGGTATCACAAATCTTCGCATTTCAGCGTGGCAACCCATGCATCATTTTACCTTTACCTCGGATAGCAGGGCCTTTCCAGAGTAGAACGATAGGAGCAAGCGTCAGAGTCAGAGCAATGGACCCGAGCAGGCTACTGGCCCACTGATATCCCAAGTCCTCGTACATGGCCTTTGTGGCCAGGGGCAAGAAAGCCGCGAACAAGTTCTCACCAAATGCAATGGCGCCAATGGCACTGGCAGCAAACCCTGCATACGAATGCGTAATGTAAATAGTGACAGCCGTCACAATTACCATGCTTGCGTAACCAATCAGCACCAGCGCCAGGGCGGTGAAAACCCAATGGGCCTGGAAGATGCTCCAGCCATACATGAACAGACCACCGGATAATGCTATCGCCGTGCTCGGAATAGAGAGATACAATATGGATTCGGGAACCGGGTCCTGCTGCTCCGGGTTTTCTTCCCCATTCCCAGCACCAGGAATGCCGTGCCTCACGCTTCTGACGTATACGTGGTTCTGGTAGAGGCAAGCCGCAAAGCCAACAATCTCCCCGACGGCGATGGCGGATTGGACCAATCCACTGCTGTAGGGACCCCAGCCATATGCCCGGGCGAACACGAGAGGGACCGACTGGGTCGAGATGAAGACGAGGCCGAACGCAAAAGAGGTCCATATTGTAAACGAGGTGATTGTCGGCTCGGCCACCAAGAATTTGGCGGAGCGCGTAACAGTCTCTTTAAGCATTTTGACGGTGCCTTCACTCTCAGACAATTCGGCCTGGGCGGTGGATTCTGTCTTTGACAACATCTGCGCTTGAATGACGGAACCTCGGGTCTCCTCAGCCATGAAAGCAACAAGAGGCAAGGTCGCTCCACATATGATGAGTTGAATCCAGAAAATCCTAGCCACATCATATCAGAACCAGCCAGGCACAGAACGGAAGGGTCAGGGATAGGCACATGTGAAGCCTGGGGATCCAAACTCACCATCGCCAATTCAGATACTCAACAACAGCACCGAGCACGGGTCCCATGGTCACGCCCGTGAGTAAGGCCAGGATATAAAGGGTTAAAGGCAAGGCTCGCTCGCGATGATGGAGAAACACATTGGCTATAATGCCATCGGCCGCATTTTGCACTGTGCCGCCAAACGCGCCGGCAAGGACACGGCTCACCAAAAGGGTTGCGAAGTTCTGTGCCAGTGCCTGCGGAATGATGAAGATGGTGAAGAGCACATAACATGTCTGCATCACGCGTTAGAACAACGAGGCAACGTATATCAAGCTGATGATGGGTGGTCAAACACATATAGTGTATCGAGGTTAGTTGCCATACCAAATATACAATCCTAGTGCCGTACGTGTCCATGAGAGGAAGCGTGACGAGGGGCACAAATGCGGCAGCAGCGTTCCATGCCACGACAGCAAAGAAGTTGACCTCGATCCGATGATCTGGGAGGTGGAACTGGCGAGAAAGGACTTGGGCGGCCGTGGTGATGGATGTCGCATTGAGGCCGGTGATGAAGGTTACCCAGCACGCCACGGCGATAGTCGTCCACTTTCGGCGCCGGGTCCAATTGAACGGGTTCCTCGCATCTCGATGCCAGTCGAAATGGAACTGACGCATGGAATTCATGGCCCGGGTGGGTTTTAAATTATCCCATCTGCCATCATCACGGAAGTCGCTTGACTGGATCTGTACGTTTGAAGTTGCTCTAGGCTGAAGAAGAATGAGAAAATTCAATATTCTGGACAAATTCCAGGGTTTAGGTGAGCGGCGCGAAGCTTGGCTACGAAGACAAGAAGATTATGCTTCTCCAACTAACCTTCTCCATCAGTCGACCATCAATTGTGGAGGTTATTCGTTGATCACGCCAGATATGGTGATTGGCATCACAATCGCCCTTGGATATGGGTGCCTGCCAACTGAGAGTAAGACCTGTTGATTGAGCGGAAATGTGAAGGTGAGAAGATGAAAGACCCTTTAATAATATAATAATGTAACTATAGAAGTTGAAAGATTCTTAAAGCGCCCGACGTTTATATTTAATATGCTGTGTCTTGAGTTTAATGATATTAAATAACGATTTTACTTGATAAAGTGATACTTGCTATTCTGAAGACATTTAAGATGTGCTCTATACGCTCTATACGCTCTATACGCTCTATACGCTCTATACGCTGTATACGCCTGTGCCGCGGATACATGAACCTCCATGTTTAGGTATGATACCCCACTACAGTGGGTCAGCAAAAGGGACGACGAGCTGCACGGTATTATTATGAAGTCCATACGGTACTTGTAGCGGGGTTATAGCGGGATTATAGCGTAAACACAGTATGTAAATCATAGCTGGATTTTGAAAAGAGTTTTGCAGCTACATTTCTCATACTTGGTAGGTTTGAATTATTGAAAGAAATATCAATATAGATAATTATCGTTTTAATAATCTAATCTTATTCTTTTCAATTTATTTAAACCATAATTGGTACAGATATTATAGAGTGACAGTTGGAAATTTTCTTAAGCAGATAGTGGCGCACTATGAGCCTAGTCGTCGCTTTTGCTCCCCCCGGCCATACGGTAGCAATTTACTAGTTGAACAGCTAGAATTAATCTTACTTCCAAGCAGGTAACACCAAATACAACATACCGTAGAGAGACTCCATACTTCCTCGAGGCTGATCAGCTTGCCTTGCCATAAGTGTTCTGACACACCAACCACCTTTAACCATCTCGTCGCGGTGCGGAGCAGGAGGTCGGTCTTCTTGCGAGATCAGGACATCTGACTGTCTCGATTTCGGCAACCACGAACCCAACGCCAAGTTTCTTTCGCGATTGTAGCTACTCTGCAACTCAGCCATAAGCGAAGATCCAATGGCATCAGAGTCGCCCTCTCACACGGCTGACGCTAGTCCAGATGGGCTATCAACGAGTACCCTCAGTGCCCGAAAGCAGCGGATGCGGCGCAAAGCCTCGCGCACAAGAGCTGGCTGCATGACCTGTAAATCTCGGAGGAAGCGCTGTGATATGGTCAGACCATGCTGTGGAGACTGTACAAGATTGAACCTGGTGGGGTCACATACCATCATCCAGGTATCTCACTCAACTCACAGCTTCTTTAGGAATGCGAATGGCCTGCAGTGAAGAGAATCGCCAAGACTACGGGCGGCATCGCTCACGTCGAGCGAAGTGTGTCACCGCGTGTCGGGCTAGTACCTGAAGAGCAGGGATTATCATCCGGAGCGACGAGTCATTTGAGATCCTCTGTTCCCGGGCCCAGCCCTGACAGCCTGTCGACCTCGACTTTGCATCCAGGCTGGCCTCATACTCGAGCTGATGATGTGCCTCAAGATCTGTTCGGAGGCAATCTCTTCCCTCCTCAATTTAATCCCATCGACGATGTGAGTGGCAAGTTCCTCCTTGAAACCGCATCATGCTGAGACTGATATTGCAGGCCATCCTACAACTCTGGGCGGAGACCTGTGCCCCTTTCCTCTCTGATGACACTGGCCAAGCTGTCTCCAGCGGCCATCCGCTATCAACTCTGCCCCTGTCAGCTACAGTGTCTGACAGTGCGCCCAGAGCCAGCGATACCATCTCATCGATGCCAGGTGACTCCTCCAGCACATTGCCAGATGGCACCACTCAAGCCCAGATCCTGCAATACTTCCGCGATCGGCTGGCTAGTCTTATATCATATGATGAGGTCCTTTTCCCGAACGCGTTCCACGCCTTCAATGCTACGGCCTCCGCTAACATTGGAAATTCTGCTGGGAGAGCGCTGCATTGTGGCATCCTAGCTCTGGCATCAAGACACATGTTCAACAATGGTCAACTATGCTATGAGCGAATTAGTGAACAACTTGGCGTCGAGGGCTCGGCAATCATCCTGCAGAGGTTGAAGGGTATACCCAAGGTCGAGGAAATCACCGAAGAAGAATCGATCACTCTCCTCGCCGGACTGCTCATGTTTATCATGTACAAAGTATGTCTTGGGCTCGCCCTATTGTGAGAAACGTGTGCTCACGTCCTGTCTTAGATCTGCCGAGGCGATGTTTGGGGCTTCGAAAGCTACTTCACACAGCTAAAGCGGCTGTGCGAGGCACTTTTCACACTCGGACAAGCGCCGAAAGGCTTGAGTAACACCAAATTCTCTTTGTATGTCTTAACTTTCCGCTAGTTATCATACTGATTAGTTATATCAGCTTAGAAAACGTCATGTATCATGACTCTTACGTGAGTCAGGCGATTTTCATAAGATTGAACAATGCTGAGATCAATCACACTTAGGGCTGCTCGTTGTATGCTCATGGTCCCATGATTGACCCTGAAATCTCGACAGCATATGCAAATACACAAAGAGGAATCCCACACGCTCTGACTGGATTAGCTCTTCCATTATACTGCATCGTGCCGCGTATCGCGAAGCTGGTTAATCAGAGCTGGGTTCACTGTAATGCCATATGGACTGATCAGGAACTGGTTGAAATTGTCAGCAAGGCGGAAGATCTCGAGGCAACTCTCGAGAAGGAGAGGATCTGGCTAGACAATCTTGTCCGAGGTGCGTCTGTGACTCCGGTTGTAGTTATAATCTTACTGATGCCTTCATCAGACCAACCGGACATGGCCAGTCATCGATATTTCCATGACGCCTTTCGCATAGCTTGCCTTCTACA
Organism: Trichoderma polysporum; assembly: GCA_030278935.1. Classification (NCBI taxonomy): domain Eukaryota; kingdom Fungi; phylum Ascomycota; class Sordariomycetes; order Hypocreales; family Hypocreaceae; genus Trichoderma; species Trichoderma polysporum. The sequence continues at coordinate 14,984 of JARFTM010000239.1, read as the reverse complement.
AATCAAGTGTTTTGTCCTTTGTCTGCCACCTGACGCTCTTTCTGTGCGTTTGCTGGTCCGCAATGCGCTTTCATTGCTCGAGACAATGGAGACCATGAATCTGCCCGGCTTCGTGTCATCTCATTGGATCATCTTCACTGTATCGATCTGCTCGACATTGCCCAATGATAATCGCCCAGGCACTATTCCCACTAATAGCGGCGGGTCGAGCGAATCGAATGTTGGTGACCGACAGAGAGCTAGCAAGCTATATGCGACTGCTATGTGAGTCCTAGTCCTGCCAATTGTGGGCTGTCATCTAATCCTTGGGTACCCAACAGTGACAAGCTGGCATTTCTCAACATGTCTCGATCAAGACAGATTGTGCAAAGGCTATGGGACCAGAACCAAGGTGGACGCCTTTCCGTCCACTGGCTCGATATATTGGCAGACTTTGACTGGGAGATAATATTTGCTTGAAATCTGTGAAGCTGGCACGATGGAAAGTGATGTGATCATACTCGCTCGACTACTAGATTGGCAGCTATCAAGCGGAATACATTCGTTATGGAGATCACTCTATGGAGATTGTGCGATATATACCCTCGCCTCCCATGGTTGCAGCTGCCCAGCTGTGCTAGTAGAATCTACGTTCGACACAATCAGATCGCCAATCTCGTCTGGCAGGCCCACCGACGTCTCCTCATCTGAGAAATTAAGGATCACCGTTGCCGTTGAATTCTTTGCAAGCTTGCGATAGATAACCACCTTTTCTTGGTTGCTCTCCATTAGTCGGAAGGTCCCATGTACGAAGAGCGGGCTATATTGTCGCCGTAGCTCTAAGACTCTCCGCCAGTAGTTCAGAACGCTTGCAGGGTTGTCATTCTGCTTCTCCACGTTGATGTCGACGTAATTTTCGTTGACCTTCATCCACGGTCGACCGGTCGTAAATCCACCATGTACCTTACCGCTCCATTGCATTGGAGTTCGACTATTGTCCCTTCCCACCAGCTGCAGGTTCGCCATGGCGTCCGGAGTTTTGCCTGCTCGCTCCCAGTAAAGCTGCGAGCTCACATCGATGTACTCTTCGATAGGCCAGTCTTTAGGCACGTTGGTCATCCCGATCTCCTGACCTTGAAAAATGAACAGCGTTCCTGTGCAGGTTGCTTCCAGTGTGGCAAGTAGCTTGGCTGACCTTTCCTGATACATCCTAGACCCGAATCGATCCACACTCCGACCTATATCATGATTCTCCAAAAATTGGCATGTCCATCCATCAGTCCCCTCGATGAACTGTTGCCAGTCTGCAATGGTCTTGGCGAATTGTGGAATCGTCCATGGATCGACTTCGTACCAATCAAGCTCATAGCCAATACATGCTGTATCGAACTGGAATCCCATACTGACTCGCTTAGCACTCTTGCTACAGTACTTGAGTGCCACAGACTTGTCCTCGATATTCAACAACTCGCCAACGAGTAACAAATCAACGTATTTCGACCAAACTTTGTCGTAGAACTCGCAGTGAAGGTCGAAAACCGCAGGGTGATGTTCCCACCCTCCATCGCGCTGAGTATAGCTGGTGGGATTCTTGATAGGGGCATCCGGGTATCCTCGAGGTTTGATGTAGATAGGCATGGTATCTATTCGAAAGCCGTCGATTCCTTTATCAAGCCAGAACCGCATCGCACTGTTATAAACGGCCTCCCTGGCTCCTATATTGTCCCAATTGATATCTGGTTGCTGGACAGAATACATGTGAAGAGAGTATTGCTCGCGTACTGGACACCATTCCCAAGCTGAGCCGCCGAAATATGATTCCCAGTTATTGGGGACCGAGCGCTTTCCATTTACATCGATACGACCATCGTGCCAGTGGTACCAGTCTGCTTTGGGGTTATCGCGACTGCTCTGGGACTCGAGAAACCACGCGTGCTTGTCGGAAGTATGGTTGATTATGAGATCCATGACGATCTTCATGTTCTTTGAGTGACAGGCAGCAATCAGGGTAAGTAAGTCCTCAAGGGTTCCGTACAGCGGATTGATCTTTTCGTAATTACTGATATCGTAGCCCATATCTACCATGGGGCTCTCGTAGACCGGCGAGAGCCAGATGGTATCGGCGCCAAGGTTCTTGATGTGGTCTAGGCCTTGGATGATACCTTGAATGTCTCCTGTCCCATCTCCATTACTGTCGAGGAAGCTCGACGGGTAGATCTGGTAGACGACGGCGTTCTTCCACCAGGGCTCGCTGAGAGGCTAGTCAGCGCAAAGCAAGTCTTAAAACAGTCAAAGGCTACCCACTTAGACATCATGTCGATTTAAAAGGCTTCTCTTGTTAAGCAAGATGCTGATAGATTAAAGCATGCTGTCTATCTACTGGCTTAAATATCTGATAGACTGGCTATTAGATATCATCTAACGTTAGTGGGGCATTATAGGCCATTCGCGGCACAGGCGCATACAGCGTATACAGCGTATACAGCGTATGAAATATAACTTAGATACCTCTAATATAGTATGGAATTACAACTCTATAAACTAAAAATCGTTAGTCAATATAGTATCTAGACTCTTTAAACTTAAGACTTGGCGTATAAAATGCAAGCGTTAGGCGCCTTAAAAATCCTTTAAGTTTTATAATGTTATTGAAGAGTCTTACATCTTCTCACCTTGACATTTCCGCTTAATCGATTGGTCTTACTCTCAGTTGGCAGGCACCTGACAGCTTATCGCCCTATTTGAGCCCGCTTCGCCGTCGACAAGCGGCAAAATGGCTCTTTCAAGTGGTCTCTCATCACGCGCCTCCATCGCTTTGATCATCACGACTTCATGTCTGGCCGCAGTGGTAAGTTCATGCTGTTGACATCACTCGTCGTCGGAATGCTCAAGCTACTTTCAGACACAAGGCTACGACGCCAGCATGATGTAGGCGTTCAAGTAGGACAACATGCGAGTAAATCTTAGGCTCACCGTGTGCAGGAATGGGCTCAATCTGTTGCCTTCGTATACGGATTACTTTCAACTAAACACTGCCACTCTCGGACTAAACACGGCGGCAATCTGGATAGGTGGAACACTCGCAACATTCCCATTCGGACCTATCATGGACAAGTGGGGCCGCAAGCCGGGACTTTACATCGTTTCGGCCTTGACAATATTCGCAACCATACTCCAGGGCGCTTCGCAGAACGTCGGTAAGCGTCGATGAGCGTCGATCATTATCTTCCAAGGCGAAATGTTAACTGTATATTGAGCCATGTTTGCGATCGCACGTATTCTCATCGGGTTCGCCATCGCTGGAGTCGCCCTCATCTGCCCTGCCTACGTTGCAGAGACACTGCCTCCAACTTGGCGCTCGACCGGTCTGGGGATCTTGAATTCTATCTTCTACCTTGGTGCGTGTTGGTGAAAGAAGAAGTGGAGAATTTCTCTGATGAACTATTTAGGCGGATTGATCGCTGCAGCAGTGACATATGGGACTGCACATATGCAATCTACCTGGGCTTGGCGCATTCCCAGTCTCATGCAAGGCATCTTTGCGATCGCTAGTATCGCAATTCTTCCGTTCATCCCAGAGTCACCAAGGTTTTTGCAGTCAAAAGGACGCACGGAGGATGCTATTAGATCTTTAGCGATTATCACCTCCAACGGCGATATCGACGCTCTGACTGTAGTGGAGCAACATGAAGAGATCAAGTTAACCTTGGAGTGGGAAAAGAACCAGCACGTGTTGTCGGCGAATCACATCCTGAAGCAGCCGTCACTACGCAAGAGACTCAACTTGACAATCAGTGTGGCGCTTATCGGTGAGAACTCCCATCGTCGAAGCCTGCACTCAGCTAATGCGGGCCCAGTGGCGCTTTCCGGCAATAATATTGTCAGCTACTATTTTGGTACAATGTTAAGCCAGGCTGGGATCACAAGCACGGATACACAGCTTGTCATAGTGCGTCATCACTCAGTTTACTTGCATCACTCAGTTTACTTGCATAGGTTACCCGCTAATAGATAGCGCAGAATGTGGTTCTTAATGTCTTTTGCTTATTCGCCGCACTGGCTGGCACGTATCTCGCCGACAAAATGGGTCGAAGGCCTCTAGCCTTGACCAGCTGTGTCTCGCAAACGGTCTTCCTACTCATCGTGGGAGCCCTGACTAAAGGTAAGGCTTGCTTTGTTTCGTGGTAGCAGATCACACGCTGACCCCCTTTCAGAGTTCGGACCCACTGACAACAAGTTGGGAATATACGCCACAGTAGCCATGATCTTCCTCTTCCAAGGCGCCTACAGCTTTGCCTGGACACCACTCGCTACCATGTACCCGCCAGAAGTGCTCAACTACTCACTTCGAGCCCTCGGAATGTCAATCTACACCTTCTTTTTCTATGGTTCCGGCTTGGTCGTGACTTTTGTCTTTCCAACCGCGCTTAATACCATTGGCTGGAAGCTCTACATGATAAATGGTGGTTGGGATATCCTACAGACGGTGTTTGTGGCTTGGTACTGGGTCGAAACGAAGGGACTCACTCTCGAAGGTATTGACCGAGTGTTTGTTGGTGATCACAAGCCATCGACGGTGGCTGAACTGCATATGAAGACTGCAGATGATGCAGGGGTGCTCAAAATTGACATTGAGACCCGGGAGAAGGTATGACGGAGAACGCGCTTATCTGATAATGATGCGCGAGTCCTTAGCTGTCCCTTAGTTTATAATAATATTTTTTACTACGAGTTTACTTTATTTATATTAAAAATATTATTTACCTTACTTTACTTTACTTTGATTAAATATTTAATATATTAAATTTAAATTTATATAGCTTATATATATTAACAGTTTACTAGTAATTAGTGAATTATTATACTTAAACGATTTATAGATCAATGGGCAGGCAATAGAAGGGGGCACACATTTTTCCCTTTAAGGTAGGCTTAGCTGTCTTTATTAAGTAGATTAGAGTCATGGCTGTAGTCAAGACTGGTCTAGTGGACCTAGGAAGCATTAATTCCAATTACAAGGCTTTACTGTTCCCACTAACAGCTTATACAGAAAGCAGCTGAAAGCTGGACCTGGTGATAACTTTATTAAGCTGACTTTAGTGGGCCTAGGAAGCATGAATTTAACTACAAGGCTCTACTGTTCCCACTGACAGCTTTTGCAGAAAGCAGCTGAAAGGACCTGGTGATAACTTTACGCAGCTGACTTTAGTGGACCTAGAAAGCATGAATTTTAATTACAATGCCCTACTGATCCCACTGACAGCTTATGCAGAAAGCGGCTGAAAGGACCTGGTGATAACTTTACTTAGCTGAAGTCAGCCATAGGCTAGCCTGTACCGGGTCTGGGCCCTTGATTATTTGTCGAGCATTGTGGCGGCGCAATTGGTTGCGGCGAGAAGCGGAGGAGCCATGGGTCAGGGAACAGGACGTAAGTATAGGGGTTGTGATGGTGTATTACTACATGCTTGTTTACCTTACACTTATATGGTTTATAAATTAGGATCATATTCTCTTGCACTCCACGATATTACTCTTCTCTGCCTAAAACCAGGACAAATAGTTTCTGGGCCATCACTATTCAACAGCTTAGTTGACTGTGCGTCTTCTTCACTAAATCCTGCCCACAAACAGTGCCATTTCGACGAGAACGAATCAGAAGACAACCATGCCTGTTAACCTCACAGCAGAATGGGGCAATAAGCTTGCCGAGCTGGTCGTCCAGGAAGTTGCGGCTCCTCCTCCAGAGGAAAATATAGTTAATGCCCGACTAACGGACATCGACGGCACTGGGATCGCCACCCTGGTGAGCAAGCTGACGCAGGCCTCCAAGACGTATGGCGGCTTCGCCCTGATTCTTAAGCACGACACAAAGTACAAGGACTTCGAGTGGCTCCAGTTCATCACCCGGCAGCTCGTTGTTAATGATGCTGCCATAACGGGCAACCTAGTCATCAAGACAAACACGGCCTCCTATCAATTGGTAAACTCGGCGGCGGAGATCACAAACTACACCTTCGCGCCCGGCTCAGAGCCCTCTAACTGGAATACCTGCTGGAAGGTAGACTCTACTATTTTCCCACAACCCAAACCCTTCTTCCGCGACGGGTACGAATACGCCATCTCCGATGCCCATAATTTGACCGCTATTCTGGACGCTCCGGGTGTCATGGCCGGCAAAAAGCCGAAAAATGCAGAGAAACCCATGTACGAAGATGTCCCGGACGACTTGGTAGTTATGAAGGATGCGCTGGGTACTGGCAAGGGAATCTCCCGCGCCTACTTCTCGGATTACCTCGTGAAGAAGGTCAACGGCAAATGGCACATCTACGCCCGCTTTGACTTCAGCTTGACCTGGAATGCAAGAGATGCGGACAAAAACAACTTCACGCTCCGTTCTTTGAGGACCACCACAACCACATCACTGCTCCATTGCCACAAGGCCGCTCTCACGCACAAGACGACGCCGGGCAAAACAGGCACGAAGTCCAAAGAACCCTGGGAGGGCTTTCGTGACTCGATTCACCCGTGAGCCGACCCCTGGAGGGGCTTGAACCCTTTGCGAGGATATTACCCATAAGTTGACTACACGGATGGTAGTTTGTCCAGTATATTCACATACTGAAGACCCACGTACTCGACACGCCTCCGTGGTCGACTCTTGTGTCTTTCCCCGTGATACGAACCGACCTTAGGGTTACGAAGGAGGAACGGAGAAGGAAGATATAAGAAGAATAGCAACAATATAGGAATATAATTACTACTATAAGTGATAGACCACTTGTGATACTATATTTTGATTCTAGGATAAACAAAATCCTGGGGCAGTCCGAGAACAACCTTACCTATGTGTAAGCAGAGAATGCTTAGGGAAGATTAGACATAGGGTTCGTACGTTAAGTAAAGATACAGACCATAGCAGAGGTAGCCATCCTTATTGGAGTGACCCTGTTTGAAACACTCTCCTCTAAGGTGAAGAAAAGGCGGATCTGAGAATGCATCATAGGATAAGTGGGCGACCTGACCTTGCTGACATCACATGTTTCACTGCTAACTTGACTGCGAGATCAACGGTACTTTCCACTGGTCACGATGCTTAAACTGACTCGCCAAACAAGCAAACGGATGCATTCAGATTACAACTACCAAAAAACAGCAGTGTATAATTATGACTGTACACAAAAAGCTTCTTCAGACGAGGACACAATCTCCACTTCAACAGCCAGCTATCGTAGCGCCAACGCCAGTTACACTTCCAATCTCCCACCTCTTACTTACAAGTTGGCACGGTATCACATCACGGAGGCTCCGTTGAGACCACCAGACTTGGGAATATCTCCACGAGGAAGCTCCGGCAGGACCTCACCCACCCACCCGATGACCCGCGGCGCCTAGACGACTCTAACCCGCCGAGGCGAGATTACCAGTTCTCGAAAACATTCAGCAGTAATTCATATTTGATGAAGCGCCAATATATTCAATAAACTTACTACGCACTTTCCATAAACATATTATTGACATGCAGCATGAAAGTCCCCAAGATTTCTGTTATACTATTAGCGGTTTACCCATGCGATACCAGACCAAACAGCCTCCACACGCTATTATTTACAAGCTAGGCCTATATATTGCCGGATTAAGAAATCAAAGCCACCTCTAAGTTTTCACACTTATAAATTGCCACACTCTATCCACTTTTGGCTGTGCTAGAAGAGGCCTCAAGCTCACAACGCGACACTCTTTGCAGCCAGCATACACAAAGAACTTTATCCAAGTTTCGTGCGATTAGGGATATTGCATGAATAAAGAGCTGCTAAATTTGGTTCTTGCTGTTGCCTCCAAGCTTTACAATAGCTAATATACTTGTCTTCAACAATTGTCAGAATTGTTACCGGTCTATGCAACTATTGAAGCCTTGCAACTCCAGAGTATAAAACTTCGAGATAGGGAGACTTGTTCTCAGGTAGAGTGGCTAATAATTGGTGATGCCTGCATTTTTCACACTGACGAGGGGCGATGAAATTGCTGCATATCAACGCTATATGTAAGAATGCCTCATGAAACCAGTTTAATAGGACCCTACAGAGTACTTTTGCGAATTTCACTCATTGCAGCGTTTTATTATTATATCTTGCTCGCACTTACACAAATTCCCAAAAGAATTTCCGATCGCTGAGGTCCATATCAAATAGAAACTCCATAAAGTCACTTCGCTGCGTTTGGATTGTCGTTGCAACTGGCATCACAAACCAGTCACTCCCCGATATCGATGTTGCCACATATTCCAGTGGCAAATTCGAGACTGTAGCTGGCTGCGCTCGCGAGTCGGAGTTAGCAGAATCCACAATCTGCGCAGAGATGTCGGACTCAATAGAGTCAGACGGGCGTTCAATTTGTGTAGCGGTTTCAAAAGGGAAAAGACAAGCATTGTCATAGATGCGGACAAACCGCTGTCGGAGTCCTTTAACATGTTGGTGCAAAAGGGAGGCATATCGGACACTAAGATGAACATCGTCAACGGCATGTACATGGAGGGCTTGTACTGCTGCGTCGACCAGAGCAATCTTCGAATCAAGCTCAGTGCGCCTTACACCCAATGCTAAAGCCTACATTTGAGAGTCAATCTTGATCGTTATGAAAAGCCCAAGCAAAGAGTTAAGATGCTGCATACGTGAATGAGGTAGATGGCTGCCGATGCAAAGCGAATGTGTACACGCGTCGGCATGTACTTGAGATGATCTCCTTCAGCTAGGTGGATGACCATCTGCAAAATCTGGGAACAACCATCTATTACTTCTCTGATAAACGGAAAATCGCACGTTTTTTCGAATTCAGAGCCGAGAGACAGATTATGCTGACTATATGCTTGATGCGACACTGCTTGTAGGGCAAGTGAATTGATGAACAGCCGTATGAAGTGGTAGTCAATCAATAGTAATTGATGGTACAATATCTCGTCTAGAGAGAGAGAAAGGCGTCAGAGAATTTATTGGCTAGCGCTGCGGAGATGATAATATTGAGATGTTTATACACACTAGAGATTTCTGAATGCTGCTTCCACCACTGATCGAGCAGCGGGCAGAAATGATCGAGAAATGCTCCGTACCTGCCGCTGCGCAGTAACTCTTTGGTCACAGACTTTGACGGAAAAAGAAATTCGGATGAAGATCTGATGAGACGGCTTAGTTGAATCCATAAGCTCACATGGTTGTGCCATTGCTCGTCCAATGGAGAGTTTTGTGGATGACTGATGGAGCTCGCAACGACTTGGTGGAATGGGGTTTTGGGATATGAACATCCAAGGCGCGAGGCCAGCTTACTGATGTAAATATAGAGAATTCTACTTAGTCTATTTCGGCGGATGACGAGGTAGTCAGAATAAGATACGTTTTGAGGACTTGACGGTGATTGGACAGCTGGTTCTTCCTTCGACTCGATAATGTCAAGTTCATGGCTAAGTGTCAGTGCATTGCCAAGTAACATCCTTGTAGACACAATTTTTATTAGCTACTGAGTCGTACGTTATAATAGTGTAATGTAACTGTGATACTCACCACGAGGCACGATCTGATCTCTCTGCAATCTCCTCAACCTCTTGAAGCCATTTGTTGGGGACTGTGATCGTCGGAAGGATCTCCATATTAAAATTAGTGTTTAAAAAGAGAAAAGGGAGAGACCTTTGTTTAATGACAAATGTTGCTCTTCATCCGGAAGACTCAGATGAACATTTTGATAATCGTTTTCACTAGGCATATGAGATGCGCGAGGATGCCACTCCGTCACCAGGATCATGCTTTCTACCGTTCCCATGTATCTCATCTGGTCTTTGACAGCTCTTCTTTCGTTCCACATGACAACATGAAAGAGGGACTGAGTATGTTGCCATAGCCGGTCATGTATGTGGTATCCTCGAGTCAGTCTTCCATCAACCCCAAGGAGATGATAGCGAGACGAAAGTGCCACAATAGTACAGCACAAAACGGAGTCCCGAGCAAGAAGGGTATGGTGATTTTCATGATCTTTGTAATACTCATGTACAATTGGAGACAGAATTGCCATATTCTGGAAGAAAAGGTCTATGTATGTTACAACCTCTTGGGCGGTGAGCAGCCCTGTCTTCACAAAGCGCCAATTCTCCCATGTACTCAGAGTTTTCTGGCTGGGGTTGGAAAGAGGGTGTCTCATAGTACACCACTGACTATTATGCCCTTTCACAGCCGGATACACCTGGTCCACGCCTGGAAGGGTATTGCTGGGCTGACTAATAGCATTGCTTGGAGTAAGAGCTGCGGCCAAGATTCTATCTCTTCCGTGGTGTATTCTTGGGAATGGGCCTCCTAATGAGTTCACACTTTGAGCGCATGCAGTGAAGGAGTAGTTTTCATTGATGTTTGTGTTCGTAGCCTCGGGGATACTCTCACAAGCATCAGGCAAGACCAGGGACGTATCAAAGGGGGGTTGGGAAGCAGCTGCCGATGGTGACGCGCCTGGCGTCAGATGCTTTTGTTCATGAATACCGTCCTCTGAGTGCTCATAAAACTGTTGCTGTTTGATGCGCCTCGATCAGCAATAAATATACATTGCCGCAACTCCCTTTTGCAACGAGTGCATGCAGACTCAGGGCGCCCATGGCCATCATTGTCAAGAGTACATTTAATCCTTCTTTTGCGACAGTTGATGCAAGCCTGGTACGCTCGATTGTAGTGCCTTCCAATCCTCCTATCCGCTGCATCTGTATTTTTCTGGCCTGCCATCCTCAGCTCAAAGGAATAATCCAGCTTGATCGGTTTCGGCTGGTCGTGGCGTGGATAACCAAGCGCTGTTAGTCCCACCTGCTCCCATCTAGAAACAGTTTTTGCAAGGAAACGGATGAACCAGGAGAGAAGTGGGAATAGATGGGGTGGAAACAAGAGCATATCTCCATTATACCGTAATTACTCAGGTTTTATATCAAGCCAACTAAACTTGCCGTATCGGTGCCGACGAAACTCCAATCCGGTGAGATGCGACAGTAAGGAGTACAATGCACAGCGACTACTATAACCATTTGGGGTTGGCTAGCGATCAAAAAGGCCGGTTCAGCCCGGATAGCCAAGGGTCAACCCGGCATGGGTGCAGCACCACATGTGCCCATGCATATCATTTCCTAAATTAGAAAGCTCGAGGACACTCGGGAGGGTCCTGATAAAAATCATGGATAGTTGGAATGACCCTTGGAAGATGGAAAAGGACAATTCGATATTATAAATACTACTGTTTACCATGGGTAACATTTTAACTGTCTCTTCTTCTGCAATAACCGCGGAAACTCTTTGAACCACTAAAGTATTGAGAAAGAACTAGTCCTTTATTACTTGTCAACAATGTCTTCAACTAAGCCACCTGTCATTGCCATCATCGGTGGTGGAATATCAGTACGTACATACGTGTTTCTCCTCCTGACGACCCACTAGCAGCTAAGTCAATATCCGCTTTTAAGGGTCCAACACTTGCACTTAGCCTCAAGAAGCATCATGGAATTGCATCGACCATCTATGATCTTCAACCTGACGGAGACGGCCGAGGTGTAAACATTGCGCTCGCTCCAAATGCGGTTCGGGTGTTGCAGCATCTAGGTATCTATCATGAAGTGTATGAAGACGGCTTCAGTTACGAAGAGTTGACGGTTTCGAATACCCGGTCACAGTGCCTCGCCACAATGATGCAGGGCAGCAAAGAACGATACAACTTTCCTTGTCTTCGCACCCACCGTGCAAAAGTTCAAAAAGCCTTATTAAGGGAGCTCAAAAAGCGGGAAATTGCCGTCAATTTTGGGAAAAGGCTGGTTTCACTAGAAGAAAGAGGCCTCTTCGTGGACATGACTTTTGAAGATGGCTCTAAAGCTACTGCTAACTTTGTAATTGGTGCTGACGGAGTTCACTCCAGAGTGCGTGATCTGATTATGGATGTCAACATGGATTATTCCGGATTTATGGGTATCATTGGAATGGCAGTTCCTAAGAAAATTATTCACAAATCTGTGAATGATGTGAAGCTACCCAATTTCATATTCGGCAAGACAGGCTTTGTTGCCATCATGCCCTCCAATTACGACGGCACTGAAGTAGATTTTTTCTCAACCATGCCTTATCCCGCTCAGACTAGAGAAGAGTGGGCAAAGATGAATGATGATAAAGCAACTCTTCAAAGCATCATTAAAGAGAGATTCGGCAAGGACTGGCCTGAGTATGTTACGCGTCTTGTCCATGACTTTGACAATCAGGGACTTCAATTATTCCCGTAAGTACACCCACATTCTTTATGAATAATTCATCTCTTTCCTGACATACTTTGATAGCTTCTACGAAGTTCCCTCGCTTGATACCTGGATGAACAAGAGTGGTCGTATAATTTTGGCTGGTGATTCGGCGCATGCTTTTACCCCTCAAGCGGGCCAAGGTGCTGCAGTTGGATTAGAAGATGCTGAGACATTGGCATTTACCATTTCTAGGGACGGTTTTATTGGGAATCACATGCATTTTCTCAAGATATGGGAAGCCCATCGGAAAAATAGGCTGACTGATGTCAAGAAATTGACTGACCTAAACGGTAGACTTCGGTCTCCAGATATACCCATTGTTCAGTATGCGAAGGAATGGGCGATTTGGGGCAATTTCAAACGTACTGGCCCTTATGGGGGTTTGGAATGGTTGTTTAACTATAACTCAGAGGACATTCTGTCTCTTTTGTAGAATTTACATAATGGGTCTTGCTGACGATCAAACGAGCTGACGGTTATAATGATGCGCTATCCACATGTTGGCACTTGGTACGACATTGAAATAAGACAGAGGAGATAAAATTGACGTCTGTTTAGCTTATTTTCCAATACAATGAAGGTTAGGGTAATACTAGACAGTTTTTGCAAGAGGCTGAAATGGAACACGGTAGTCGATATATCCTGGCTAATGCCTCGAGACATATGTGGCTTTCTTTATTTTGTTGCTGATCATTCACCTCCCCCTTTTTCCTTTTCACTGCGCTGGCTAACCCAACCAAATCAGACTGCGATATATGCAGAAATAGCACCAAAACCTGTAATTAAGTCGTTTATTAGAGGGGGGAACATGAACGCGACTAACAGCGATGAGTGAATTACATTTTGAGAGCTTAACAGAATCCATACAAAGGGGTAGAAAAGGAGCGAGAAGAAACTAAAGTTAGGCATAAAGTGTCATGGACCTGGCTGAGATGCTAAATGGGTAATACCTCTTTAGCTGCACCGCTCTACTGGAACGTAGAATAGCGAGCGGTGTGAATTATTTAGCATCCAACCCGGATTTTAAAAAGCACCGTGAATAATAACATAATTATATATTTAGTCGCAATATATAACCAACACTACAAATACAACTCGCGGCAGCATTCATCTGGTAGCGATATGTGACTAAGACATGTAAAAGGTATCCGAGAGCAAGCAGTGCGAAAGGTTCATTGCATGATGTAGTGTCTAGATGAAGAACGGACTTAAAATATAGTATTAAACACAGTGTCTGGTTCATAAAGGAGATGAGCCATCTAAGATTCTAGCATAAAAGCTAAACTGTCTTCTGTAATCCCTTCGCGAATTTCGTGTAGGCTTTGCAAGTTAACAAGCTATCTACCTATGTGTCTGAACCAGAGATAGGATAACGAACCGTAAATGGGCTGGATGCTTTGAGAAAATGGGCACAAATTCCGTCCCTTCGAATTCTACAATAATTCCCATGTTAAACCCTTTCGTCCGAGACATCTCCAGAGCTGAGCCGATTTTGAGAGACACCAACCCTACAAAGAGTTTTTATGAGATGAGATTCGCTTAAATCAATTAGAAAGTAGTGGCGCACCCGGGATAACCCCTTGGAGCTTCTTTTCTTCGTCAATAAAAGCATCTGCCTGCTCTTGGGTGGTTCCTTCTTTGATCTTGAAGAGTACTACATGATGCTTAGTGAATACTCAAACTGAATATAAAGACAAGAAGGGCGGACCGATTCTGTATACAGGCATAGTTAATATAGAAAGCAACGGCAGCTAGATACCAAGGAAAGGGAAATCCCTGTTATAGTTGAATGAAATAAAAGATATTGGTAAAAGTCCTTTGCGGACGCCGAAATGATGATATATGTGAATGTGTGTATATTTGTATTCATATATTATGCACTGGAGATTACCTCTATCTCCATACACCGCCCAAGGAATACCGGAAATGTTTGGCTGCCCTTTGCTTCCCCAGCTTTTCCTTCCCAATATGCAGCGGTCCAAATGTAACATTTGCCGAGCTGACTGCCGCCAGATCTGTCAGCTGGTCCGGAGCCATCCGTGGTCCGTGGCGACCCGACCTCTCGCTAATTATTCCATGTATCATGGTTTTCGGTCTAAGCAAGGGCTCAATATTGTGTTCAAGGAAGCCGCCGTATATGTCAGCCTTGCTGATACTAGATTATGGACTAAGTTCGGGAAGCAGTGAGGCTGCTCCATATCCACATAACAACTTCAGTTTCGACAGCTGCATAACATGAAAGGACGCAAGAGCCTTTACACATGCATGCCACTCCCTATAGAACCAAGGCCCAAAATAGAATTCATATATATGCTATCTTCATCTTCATCGTCATATTACTAAATACAATATGCGTAAGCATCCAAAACCTCAGAAGAACTACCAAATCATTATATTATTGTTTACCTTAGAATAATCTACAGGGAATTATAATAGAGTCAAGGATCCAAGGAAAGCAGTTAAACAGATGTCTGTGTGTGACGATATCTAAGTCGCAAATGGCCTATCAGATGTGATATTAATTAGTAGAATTATCCGCGATATATGTGTTACGACCCAACATCCTTAGGTCGCACAATGGGCCTACAGGGTAGACCTGAAGGAACAACTACGGACCGATCAGCCAATTAGACCAAAGTCGTGTGCAGTCGGCACGACTCTGATCGACTCGGTCGTGTGAAGTCGACACGACTTGGAACGACCCTACAGG
>JARFTM010000238.1:0-43511 GCA_030278935.1 Trichoderma polysporum | reverse complement strand
TAACTTTCGGAAACAAAAAAATAGATTTTTTAAAAAAAAAAAAAAAAAGAAAAAAAAAAAAAAGAAGAAGAAGATCAAATAAAAGAATAAAAAGAACAAAAAAAGCTAACGTCAAGCCAATAGGTTTCTTGGGCTGCATCGCAGATCTCAGCGAAAACTCACCCCAAGTCGTCAAGCTCGACGCCGAGCTCATCAAGATCCGCCAGCTCCTCGGCGATGCCGCCGCGACCACGCCATCCGGCCAGCTCCGCATCGGCGTCGGGTTTCTCAGCTGCCACAAGACTATTGTCAACTTCGGATCCACGGCCTTGCCCGTTATCCAGAAGCACAAGCCTGCGGCGGTGTGGCTCTTCGCACCGCACGAGCACCTCAGACCGCAGAAGGAGATCATCCGGCTCCTCAAGGGGCTTGAGACGCCGCCGCGGGTGTTTGTCCAAGTGGGCAATGTGACAGCCGCGAAGGAAGCCATCGATGATGGAGCGGATGTGATTGTTTGCCAGGGGACGGACGCCGGAGGCCATCAGTTCAGGAGGGCGATGGGCGTGGTGCCGTTGTTGTCTGAGACGAGAAAATTAGTCGATGAGGCCGGCTATGATGTTGCCGTGTTTGCGGCGGGAGGCATCGCGGATGGGAAAGGAGTGGCAGCTATGTTGACGCTTGGTACGTTGAATTTCTGAGTTCGTATGGAAGATATGTTGTGATGTGCTAACGAGCGTGTAATACAGAAGCTGATGGTGTTGTTATTGGCACAAGGGTTTGTATCCCCTACAATTCGCATACAAACCTGAAAAGAGAAACTCTCTATACCAGAGAAGAGCTAAGCTAACAGACCTATATAGTTCACCGTCGCCGAAGAGTCCATCGTCCCCGACTTCCGTAAGAAGATCATCCTCGACACCGTCGACGGCGCTGTCTCGACCCTCAAGTCTCCTTTCAACGACCAGATCGCCGACTCTTCTCTCTGGGGTTCCCTCTACGACGGCAGGGCTGTTGTTGGCCCCATTCACGAAAAGTATCTCGCCGGGGCGTCGTTTTACGACTGCTGGAGGAGTTTGCATGATGACCACCCGCCTGAGGAGAGCGAGAAATTGATTAACACCTGGGCGTGAGTATTTTTCTCTCTTTCATTGATTCATCTTGTGATTGGAGGGATATTGTATGCTAATGAGTTTTTTGACATATAGAGGCGCGGCAATTGGATTGGTAACAAAGGCGCAACCAGCAAGAGAGATTGTGCGTGAAGTACAGGAGGAAACCAAGCAGGCTATCCGCAAGGTTGCAGCTCGTGTATAAACGTATGAGCAGACACAAGACGAAATTGTATCTAGTGTAAATTTAGGATTCCAAAAATTCCAAGCTGAAAACACGTCCAGCTGGATATAGTATTTCTCGTCTATGCCAATATTCGTAAGGCACTATAACCAACCCCTTTGTCCCTCCCAATTCATGCAGTGGGTTAAAAAGAAAACAGTAATATCAAAGGTAGCTGCGACTGCAGTTTGCAATAGCGATGGTATGATACATTAATAAAACAAAAAAAATGCCGTTTGATAGTTTGATTTCCACCCGTTTTTTTCTTTTCTTTTTCTTGTCCATCCAATCGTCCAGGCCGTGGCTTCTACAGCTTAGCCTTGGTCTGAGCCTTCTTCAGGATGGGCTCCATCTTGGTGGCCTTCATGACGTCGCCCTTGATTTTTAGCTTGCCGGACATGAACAGACGCTGGGCTTGAGCCTTGCCGGTAACGAGCTTGCCAAAGTCCTCGTCGGAGAGAGATAGGGTGACTGAAAAGCAAAGAGAATAGAGTTAGCATACAAAATAAAAGAGTATCTTAAACGTAGAGTGGAAAGGCCCATACCAGTGGGGTTCTCGCCGAGACCCGTGCCAACGGTGCCCTTTTCCTTGAGGTCAATGTGCCAGCTGGCCGTCTCGCCGGCCTTGTTCTTGAGGTTGAATGCGAAGATGGCCTTGCCGTTCTTGATGGCATCCTTGCGGTCGGCATCGTTGCTGCTGAGAGCGGCGTTGATGGCCTCGAAGGCCTCGGAAGAAGGGAAAGCGTCTGCGAGAGAGAGAGCGCGCGTGGCGGCGGATTAGCTTTTGAACTTCCTTTCGTCGCTGGAAATGGGCGATTCTGGCTTACCGTTCTTGAGAGACATGGTGGGTGTGGATTTGGCAATGCGATAAGTTCAGAGAGGAGACGGGGTATAGCGCTTTGGGACGAAATCAAAAGGAGAGAGGAAAGAAGTTCGTTTAATAGTTGGCGAGTATTAGGCCTATTAGCCGGAATGGATGGGATGCATTTGACGGGACGGGCATGTGATGCGAGCCTCGGCCGAAATTGCTGACATCATCCTTTCTGACGGCCTTGTAACTAACTCGTTTACTCCGTTGGGACTTAGTATTGGCCTTTTCCCCCAACAGTACCATATCCATATGCACTAGCTAGTCTACATCAAGGAGGCCAAAAAGATCTACGTAACGAAAGCAGTTTGGACTCTTCCCTGAGGTTGAAATGATGCTCCGGCCGTTCGAGCTTTTGTTGAAACATGCGGGTTGCACGGCGCTTTCATGCTACTTCCGGCTTTTCTGCTAATATGCGTGGGGGCGCTTACCCCGGGTGGCGCGTGCTCGGGGCCCCGGATCTTGCACGTGGTATTTGGCACAGCACAGCCGAGTAAAGAATAAGCTGGAGTGGAATTCCTTTTTCATTTTGAGCCCATGTGAATGAAGGACGGCTGTATGTGGAGAAGTAGGTGCGCCGGTAAGGTATTGGTCAATACCCGGTTGCGCACCGCGGATGTTGAGGTGAATGGGTGTTATCTACTTGTACATAACGAATCGACCCTGCCATCTAAGATCCAGCCCAATTGCTGTAAAAATGTACAATTGCAAAGTGCCAGTCAACAAATGCATGACCCAGACTCTATACGCAATGCTGATGCAATAGCGACAAAACAATGGCTGATGTGGTTCCTCATATACCCCATAACACGACCTGCGTGCAAAACCAAGCCCTGTTGAGCCACTGCCAACATGAAGGCTGTTTTCGATCTAGGCTGGCAGCATAACAATTTACAGCTCCCACTCGGGAACGGCGAAATCGCGCTTCTGGGGCCAGTTCTCAGGTCTTCATATATCACATGTCAGTTAGATACCGCCCGGATTCAGCTTTGAAAACAAGAGGAGCACATACCTTGTTAGCATCAGCGTCGCCATGCGTCGCCTCCGCTCTCCCAGATCTTCGGCTGCCGTCAATCGTAGCCAGTCCCCAAGTCGGGTTTTCAGCTCCACCTCACTCTTGCCTAGAATGTTGATTCCACGATCAGAACACGCAATCCGTAGCTCTTCAACTTCAAGGCCCAATGGACCACCATCGCTGAGCAGCCGCTTGTCGTCGATTTCCAAGAACGTCATGCGTAGCCTGCCCTTAATACCCCACATGCCTGGGGGAGTGAATCCCAGCCGATCCCACATCCTACCGGAGAGATCCAAACTCTTGAGGAGGTGCCGGTGCGCTACAGCCCTCGTGATTCCAGGGCTTAGCGCACCTTGAGTGTATCGACTCTCTAGTTCGTCAAAAGCAGCTTTACGCCGTTGTTCAGCTTTCTCATGCGTCTTATTTAATAGTCTTGGAAACCGGCATGTATAAGGCAAAATTCCGGGGAGGAAGATCACCAAAATAGGAGTAAGATCCTCGAAAATGAGGAAGAACAGGGCGAACATGGGTAGTCGTGTCAGATCGTGCCTGGTTCGCCATAGCAGCACCCAATCTGCGCGAGAGAATGTGTCGGGAATGTAGTGCGGCTTGAATACTGATGGCCGCTCTCCGCTTGGTAGGCTCTTGACTTTCTCGTTAAGCAGCCTGCGGTTCGTCATAATAGCTTTCACGCCATCCTTGAAAAATATAACATAGGCTTTGCCCAAGTTAAAGTAGTACTTGATCTTGGACGACTGAGCTTCAACGACTTGCAGTGGCGGAGGGCGAGTCGAAGCAGGAGGATTGAGAGCTGCGTTTACAGCCACTGGCCGCTTAGTGGTGGCACGGACACTCTTGTTATTGGGAACAGCTCTTGTTTGATGCACAGCTCGGCTGGCGTGCAAAGTTCGCGACTGCGCGGCGAGGAGTTGCGAACCAAGAAGCCATCTCCTCTGAGCTGTTAAGCCGTATCGCTGTGTGACTCGATAACTCATTGCAACAATTGACCTGTCTCCGACGCCGCCAAAACAAAGGGAATCAAGATTAAAAGAATGAACGGGGACTCATTATCATATCTGGCTGGAATGGGACTGAGTTGCAGAGCAGATGACCTGGAAGCTCGTGGCATATATTGATCCCGGTGTTTTACCAGCTGCTAAAATATTAGTCACAAAAGATCGATACACCTGTTGGGGAGCGGATTTGACACACTCTGCCTTATAAGGTACTGCAAACACGTCGAGATCAATTACTCTGTCAAAAACGGCTGCGACCACATCTGACCTAATCACGTTCCACGGGCATTTTTCTGAGTATATTTGTAGTCCGCGGGGGCTGAGAGCGCTGATTTATGATGTGAGATGTCTGGGAATATGTAGTAATATCTCGGCTCAATCTGGGCAAAATTACTTTGAGGCTACATGTACTCAATAATTTTGCAACTGCAGGCAAAAGTACCATTCTAACAGGTCTAGATGGCCAGTACCTGCATAAATACCTGGACGAGTTGCACTTTTCAATCTTCCAATGCCAAAGTGCGCACTTGTCTCTGGCGTTGATTTTAGAATTGCTTCGGTGCGCTGCTGAATCATCACCATCAGTGCCAATCGGCATACAGTACTAATGCACTGTAGGATACTCTGTAAGGACAATACAGCCCCTTGCTTCACGAGATGTGCCAATCTCGGGATCGACTTGTAAGCGCCGAATTCAGATTTCTACCGAGCGCGCTCCGCAGATTCCTGGCTTTACTGCCAAGTGATGCGGCCCTGTTTCTCTGACTCGAAGTGGGCGCGTGCTCACCGCACCGGTCTTTCAAGAAACTGATTGATCACCGTTGACGCCCGTTTCGGGCTCCGTACACGTACATACTAGGCCTAGGAAATAGTTTCGTGCATAACCATTCATCGTACAAGATAGTACAGGTAAAACTCCGCAGTAACATGTCCGGAAAATGATTCGATATAGGTAGTAAGATAGAAGGAGAGTGACGGCGCTTTTTGCCCTTTTATGGTTGGCTCAGCGCACATGCAACTTTAAGTATCTTACCAGATAAGATAATGAAATCTTTAATGAAGGCCAACACCAGCGTATAGACTGCAGTTGTTCTCACCCTGTTTGCTGAGTCCGGCTTCTGCCTTATACAAAGATGAAAGCTCACCCTTTCGGCTAAGCAAAAACAATCTTCAGCAAGACGAGAGTCTCCACCTAGTCCCGATGGCGTCAATGGCCATCCACTGACTCGCCGTGCCGAGTCTTGCCTGAGTGGGTTCCCATCTCGAAGTTTTCGGTGACTAATCAAGTCAACTCGTCGGTTTCCACATCCTTCGAGAAAACCAACTTTGAATCTGGAAAACAGCTGTTGCCGATCTTGCGAGATTAAAAGGAGATTGATTGACGCCAAGAAAAGAAAGTTCTTATTGTCACCAGGGATAAAGGGGAACAAGACAAGAAAAAAAAGGAGCCATGGTTCGTTCAGGGTCCCGGTGCTAGCTAGCAGGAGATGGAGAAGGAGGCTGGTATGCTCACCTGAATGCTGCAGGTCCACGCCGATGCGTCCAACTTTGCCGAGGGCGTCACCAAGGATGATGCATATGAGCAGGTGCTGTTACAGGCTGAAGGGCTCTTTGACGGTCAGCGAAACTGGGTTCGTCAATCTCCTTTTTTCCCTCCTCACCGCGTCTAGCAAGGCTAACATGCGGCTCCTCCGATGGTAACAGGTCTGGTAGGTGATCGGCATCACACTGAGAAAGCAGAGCATCTCACATCTGGAACTCGTTGTATTGACATGAGGCGGCTAGTAACCTCTCAAACGCAGCCTCACTACTATGGCATGCATTCAAGTCTCTTCCCGCCCCGAGCAATGAAGTGAACTGGGCAGGTAAATGACCTCCCGTCCGCTTTGTCTACGATCCAAAGGATTCATGCTTATTGTTTCGTTTAGGATTCTATGTGCTGGATCCCTCGGTCAAGGACAAGGAACAGCTCATTCTGGGACCTTTCCAAGGCAAAGTTGCCTGCCAAACAATACCGTTTGGGCGAGGCGTGTGCGGCGCTGCTGCGGCCACGAAGACCACGCAATTAGTTGAGGATGTGGAGAAGTTTCCCGGTCACATTGCGTGTGACAGCGAGAGCAAAAGCGAGATAGTGGTGCCCATCGTATCGGGCGGCAAGGTCGTCGCAATCATCGACGTTGACTGCGCAGTCCTGAACGGATTCGATGAGACGGATAAGAAGCACCTGGAACAACTTGCCGAGCTTCTGTCAAAGGGTTGTGATTGGTAGACGAGATTTGTGAAAAGAATTTCAAAACTTTGGCCCCTCTGACGTGCGCATTAATACGGAATACTTGGTGCTTGCGTGGAATGGGCATTTGCAGCCACAATCGAGTCGTAATGCTCCTGGAGATGACTTGTGATTGACGAAAAATACTTATCCTCGTAGCCTATCATCGTATCGACCATGCGGCTATCGTACATGTATGACATGCTGCCTCGTATCTCTGAATAGTATCAGCTATATAAGACGATTGGCGACGTTGACTAACTAATTAGCACCCTAATTGCCATTCTACCAGTGTTTTAGCAAGCAATATGCGATTCCGGCAGTTGTAGTACTTGACAAGATGAGATTCGAGGCATCGGATCATCTCCCTACTTTAATGTAAGCGAAACAGTGACCGCTAGTCCCGCAATTCCCATCATCATCATATATGATACAGAGTACACCGTATATCTGTCGTACCATGAATACAAGGAGGCGCTACGTTTAGGTAAAGAAAAATATATCCCGATCCGCAATCCGAGGAAACGAATATTGGGCACGGATACAGATGACAGGGATGTGGGGTCGAAAAGAACAAGAACAAAGAGGCTGCCAGTACCCGCTGCTGACGCCTCCTGAGATGCGCAGCGAGGAGATGTGGTGCACCAATTCCACATCTCGCCGGCGTTGAGTTCCCTGATTCGATCGCATCATCTGCGGGACGGGGGCATTTGGCGGCTTGGCCTGGTGGCAGGGCGACGTCAGCTGTTGGGCTTGATGTAGGGATGGATGCATTGCCGGTGCTTGGGCTGGTTGATGGAGCAAAGAAGTGTTTGATGATATGAGAGAGAGCGGTGATGTCTGTCCGTCTGTCCGACTGTCTCTATCTATCTGTCTGTAGATACTCCGTATATCCACCCTTGATGGGCCCTTGTTGGTGGGAGCATCAATACTACATAGATAGTCCACAGTACAGTGAGTGCATGCAGGCCCTTCGTTAGTGCATGTATACAAGCCTTCAGTCTGGGGAGCTGCATTAGCTGAAGCTGGATCACAAACAAGCCGTGGTGAGACTTCCAATGCCATGTGCATTCCAGCAATGCAGGGCGCCCAAAGGCCATCTTGCCGATCGATCGTCATGCACAATTGACTCTGGTTGCTGTTTACTGTCTCCAAGGAGCGCAGAAGCCTCCGTTGACAGGGCACCGCCCCCGGTCCACCACGCTGCTAATGAGACGCTGAGCGGGGCGGAGGCACAGCACTCGGGCCACTAGCCCACGGTGCCAAACAAGCTTTGAGCCAGTGAGGTCTTCAGCGTTGTCTGGTGTCTCGTCTGGCCCTTGCAGTAGCCGCTCCAGCCACCTCGATTTTAGCAACCAGCCACCCAAAGGGCATCATCAGCAAAGGGATCACTGATCCTGAATCCAAAGGGCGGGCGGCTTGCTGCAGTGGCCGTATCGAGGAGGACGTGCAGCATCTTTCGGAGCTTCTTCCAGCCCTGAAACCTACCACTCGCAGCCGTGGCGCCAAGCATCGCTTGCGTATGGAGGTGTGTTGCTGCGCATCCCTTTTATCTCTCTGCGCTCCTCTCTCCTCCTGGCCCCCCAACCGCGCACGCAAAGCACCGCTGCAGCGCCTGGTCTTGCGCTAAGCTTCAGCACTAGCAACAGCGCCATAGTCGCTGAGAGAACAGCTGCTGCTCCCTGGCAGGTCCTTGGAAGGGTGGATGCATGACAGTTGAGCTGCAACAAAGCTGAGCGCTGTGCAGCTCCCTTGGATGCGGGACGCCCAAAGTAATCACTCTCCGGCTACGGCACACACCTTTACTTTTAAACTTCTGCATTGCCATGGGCATGAAATTAGCACGAGGCTATTTTACTTCTTCTTCTTCTTCTTCTTCTTCTTCTTCTTCTCCTCTTATCTGCTTCATTTGTGCTCTTTTCAAAGTTGATTCCATTCTCTTCGTTGCCGTCATCTGACCCAGCCTCTTGGAAAAGTTTAATAGTGGCGCCCAATTACGAGGGTCGCTGATCGCCATACGCTAAACATACCTGCTGCCGATGTAAACAAATAACATGGAGGTCTCCAACTTGCCCTCAAGAAACGTTCGAGGCAGCGCTCTTGCGAGCCTGCTTCAACCCACCATGGCCATGTCTATAAGTTCCAAATCGTTTGCTTTGAATGGTCCACACACAGCAGGACTTTTTGCCGACATGACTGTTGACGGGCCTGTGATTGGTACTCTCGTTGCCATTGTCGACCGCGCAAAGAACTTGCCCAACCGCAAGACCATTGGCAAGCAGGATCCGTACTGCGCCGCGAGACTCGGCAAAGAGGCCAAGAAGACGGCGACAGACGTCAGAGGCGGACAGACTCCCAAATGGTAAGCTTTCCCCAGCGTATCCGATCTTTTGGTCTTGGTGGTGAGACAAGAGCGACTGACCTGGGCTGACTTGTTTCTGCAGGGACCAAGAGCTTCGATTTACGGTACATGACTCGGCCGATTACTATCAGCTCAAAATCTCCGTCTTCACAGACGACAAGAAAACGGATCTCATCGGAGAGTCATGGATCGATCTCAAGGCCATTATTATTCCTGGAGGTGGCCAGAACGACGTATGGCAGACATTGACATGTCGCGGCAAGTATGCGGGGGAAATTCGACTCGAAATCACCTTCTACGATTCCCGCCCCAAGCCTGACAAGCCTGCTCCCAGAACGAGGCTGTCTATGGGTGTCGAGCAGGAGAGCTTGCCCCCCAAGCGCAAAGAACCTGTGAAAAGGCGTCCTCTGCCGACCGATCCTGTTACAGGCGAGGTGACAGCAAATGTCCCATCCCCAGCCCCTCCATCAGATTATCATCAAGGACTTCCCCGGCCCAATGGCAGGCCCAGCTCACATTCACCATATGGTTCTACCAATTCTCTTCACGAAACTATCGAGTACGGTGCCCCAGCACATGGGAGCACTCGGTCGCGCCATGCGGATCACTTTTCTTCTCACTCACCCAGCGCTCAGGGCTCCGGCCGTGTCGAGGGGCCTCGCCAGCCACGCCCGACACGACAGGACTCGTATGAGAGGGAGAGAGGCTATAGCCAAAAGATAGCTGTCTCACCATACGAACAGCAAGACCCCCGTGGCAGTAGCTACTCGCTCGTAAATGAGACTTATGATATGGCCCCGGCAGATGATACCGCGCAGTATTCTCCTCATGGCGACCCCCGTCAGGCGGCTCCTCCGCCACCAGCTCACCGATCACGGCATAGCAATAGCCAGGAACATTTGCAGAGGAGAAGCGATGAATCGTCACCCCAGAGGGGTATTCCACCTGTATCCATGAGATCTGATGTTTTGAAGAATGAGGCTCACAGAAACACGACGCCAACCTACCCTGGCCGCCCACAGTTCCGGGCTTACGACCCAGCTCAAGCGGCACAGCCACCTACCCAGAAAGCCCTCACATACGAGCCACACAACTCTTACGATGCCTATGATGCTCAATATCGCTCCATGCAGCCCACTGTAGAGGACGTCCCGGAATCACCACCCGGCTCCATGCGGAATCGACATCGCCGCAGCAGCTCGAGAATCCCCCCACTGGACGAGGTATTTAACAACGCCCCGATTCCTATGTCCACAAACCTCAGTCGCTCTCCCGGAGGAGGATCTGGTGGTTATATGAGCCAATCCCCAGGAGCCTATCCTACGTATCAAGAGCAGCCCCGGAACCAAGACTCGGTATCTCCTATGTCGGCCAGAGATTATACTGAGAGTCCCGGGCAGATATCGCAGTATTTTTATAGCAGCCAAAGCCAGCGCCCCAACCAACAGCGCGAGTATGAAACTACCTACATTCAGAGCTCTCCAAGCTACGGACTCCCCGCATTGCCACCCTCTTTGGCTCCTGGGGTAGACCCTAACATGGCTCAAGAGATGTCTAACAGGGCATACGAAGAGAGGCGTCATGATGGACGATACAACAACCAAATTGCAAACACTTCTATGCGAGGCCGCCATGGAAGCGAGCCGCCGCCGCCATCACACGAACCGGCATATGGCACCTCACCGCAAGCATACGAATCATACGACGATAGGCGAAGATCGGGTGGCTACGCTAGTGGGCCTGATCCGCAGACACAGGGATATCGAGATGCTTCCCCTAATCCCCAGCATAAAATCCGACGCAAGTCGGTCAGCCCTGCACCTCTTCGTTCTGATCATAGGAGACATTCTGATATTCCTTTCGGCCCTGACTCCTACGATGCCTTTAACCCTGGGGTATCTTCTAGAGATGGATCACCCGGGCTTGATCAGTCAGAGCCACCTGCCAAAATCATGACACATGATGGCCGAGAAATCGATCCATCGGATCATCTACCTATAGAGTCTTGGGCTCCCGAGCCCGAGGCCAAACTTTCACAGGATCCTGTGCAGTCTCGAGCCAGGCCGCCTCTCTCTGGAGCGCAGCCGATGCCTCCCAGCGGTCGAAGACCTCTACGAATTAGCATGGCGAGGACCTCGCAGGCGATGGTGCCGTCCACCGCTTACGGTTATTCAGAGGGGCCTCGTGCTCCTCCCCCCGCGCAAGGCGGACGGCAGCGACTGCAAAAGAAGGCCCAGCGCCATTCGATGGGGCCAACAACGTCAGCCCCAAGCCCGCTCGCGCCAATTGCGCCAGATAACTTTCAAGTTAGGCCGAATCAATACACCTCAACTCGATCACGCGCTGGCGCGTGGGATTATCCAAACGAAAATTATGCACCCCAGTATAATGGCGGCAATCAGGGACCTCCTATTCCAGCCAAAGTACCACTCCCCATCATGAGTGGCGCCAACGGAGGGGTAGAGGATATGGCTCTGATTCAGGAAATGCAATCGATTGACATTGGGACGGGGCGTTCTAGACGCCGAGGCGGATATTAACCTTTTGATCTATTAACTGTTAACTGTTTGTACGAGTACTCAACGAAATCGAATTCATATATAAACCGGTATCGAAGGTATTAGGGACCGGCGTCTTTGGAAAGTTTGCAATTATCTGCGATACATGATGAGAAGGGGTCTTTTCTTTTTTTTCTTTTTTCTTTTTTACGCATGTTGATGGAATGGGTTTCGTATATGACTTCATGTGTTGGTATAGGTATCTAGGAAATGAATACAACAGTACGGATGACATTTATGCATTAATATTGTGACTACATCTTATCTTTTATAACAGGACATCTCCATCTAAGTAAGGGACGCTGTTGCGTGAGAATACGACTTATGTAGTACAGAGCGTTGGTGGGTACGTACTGTTCTAGAGCCTCCTTATTCACGCTAGTCTCTATACGGTATAGTCATAGCCGCCCCGCGGTAACTTTTCCGCCATTAAATCTTATCTATGCATGTCTGCTTATCGCTGGCAGAAAAAAAAAATCGAGCCTACAAGCTGCCAACCTCACTGCACTGCTACTTAGATCGTCCATCACCAACTCTTAGAGAGAAAAAGGGCTGCGATCAGCCACCAAGACAACACTCGTTTAATTCGAAAAAAACACCGTCGCAAAGCGTCTTCTACGAGGGATCAAACAGTCGAAGCGACAAAATACAATGGCATCACAAGTGGCGCCCCTGCCGAGGGTCAAGCTGGCATCTGGCCCCGCGCCCATGACAGCAGAGCAACGATACTGGAAGTCGTTCAAGAACCCGCTCCTGATACCTTCGCCGACCAATTTCCCCATCACGCACGTCTCGTGCAGCAGCGATTCCTTCGCCGTGACGACGGGCACGCGCGTGCAGATTTACTCGACTCGCGGCCGGAAGCTGCTCAAGACAATCACCCGGTTTGGCGATGTGGCGCGAAGCGGAGAGATTCGCCGGGACGGGCGCGTTCTCGTGGCGGGAGACGATTCGGGCAGGATACAGGTGTTTGACGTTGGATCGCGAGCTATCTTGAGGACGTGGCTAGAACACAAGCAGCCCGTATGGACGACCAAGTTCTCGCCCGTGGAGTTGACTACGCTGCTGAGTACGAGTGACGACAAGACGGTCAGGCTGTGGGACTTGCCCAGCAGCGAGCCGACGAGCACATTTGTGGGCCATTCGGATTATGTGCGGGCTGGAAGCTTTATGCCGGGGACGATGGCCAATATGGTGATATCTGGAAGTTACGACTCCACGGTCAAGCTGTGGGATCCGCGAACAGGGAACAACGCTGCCGTTATGACATTCAAGCACGCCGCCCCTGTCGAGAGCGTACTTCCTCTGCCAACAGGAACGACAGTTTTGGCTGCCGCCGGTAATGCTGTTAGCGTCCTCGATCTGGTCGCCGCACGACCGCTACATCTCATCACAAACCATCAGAAGACAGTCACATCTATGAGCCTGGCCTCTGGTGGCCGCCGCCTTGTCACCGGCAGCTTGGAAGGCCATGTCAAAATGTTTGAGACAACAGGGTGGAACGTTGTGAACAGCATCAAATACCAAGCTCCCATTCTGTCCGTCTGCGTCATCCCTTCAAACGATGCCTCCGATGCAGGCGATCGCCATCTCGCCGTCGGCATGCAGTCCGGCGTGCTCAGCATCCGCACACGACTTACCGGCAGCGAGGCCACCCGTCAACGCGAGCGCGAAAAGGAAATGCAGGCGCTCGTTGCCGGCACGATCGACTCCCTTGATGCGAAGAAGCAGAAGCGCAAGCGCCGTGTTGAAGCCACTAAGCGCCTAGACCTGCTCGGCGAAAGCGCCGACGTTGTCATTGCTAATGACGGCCGCCCTACTAAGAAGAAGGAAAGACCGTGGCAAGCCGACCTCCGTCACGCTCGCTATTCCAAAGCCCTCGACCAAGTCATCGACCGTTCGTCACCCGAGTACGCACCCATCAACGTCCTTACCTTATTACTTGCGCTTCGTCATCGTAGCGCCATCCGTGATGCGCTGGAGAACCGTGATGAGCAGAGCGTAGAGCCCGTGCTGAAATGGGTATGTGGACATATATGCGACCCGCGCTACGTGAGCATCTGTGTCGAAGTTGGAATCCACCTGTTGGATTTGTATGCCGAATACGTTGGCGCTTCAGCAGAGCTGCATCAGGGCTTCAAGACTCTACACAGGAGAGTCAAGCTCGAGGTCGAGAGGGCGCAGATAGCTTGCCAGAGTGGAGGAATGCTGGAGAGCTTGATGATGGGGGCGATATGATGAAGTGGAGTATGGCTGGGAGTGTGCTGTATGAGGCGAGAGAAAGGGAGGCTGGAGCATTGGTATAGTTTGGCGTTTTTGGCGGCATCGTTCAAAGGCTTAGAATGCCCCGTTCGTATATTAAAACTTGGGAATTTGTTGTTGTATTTTGGTCTATCGAACTTCAGATACGTTAATGCAATGTGAAAATAATGAAGAAGGAAAAGAGATAAACTTTCGTATGTGATTGAGAGCGACTCTAAAACATGGATAAGTCGGTATACAAGTTATCACACGATCGAGTTTATCGGTTTCATGATATGTTCTGGCCAAGTCTGAAGCGGATGTTCGCCGAAGGTTTTCATGAGACCGCTGGAAATTCAAGTTAGGTGTATAGTGATATGTGCGAGCAACTGAATACGTCTCTAATACTGTTGCAATGAGTTCATTTAGGAAGTGGCTATCCAGCATCCCTAAATTTGCTGTGAGGGGGAAGAAAGATGCATATTATGCCACCGGTGGACCATGCAGTGGTAATTGGGGCATCGGTCAGGTGTCAGGTGGACTCATTGTTCGACGAACCTATCAATGTCCTACAACCTGCCGGCCCTATCCATACTTCAGCCTTGTGGACGACGTTTATACTCCTGTAGACGACGCTCGTACTCCTGTGGACGACGCTCGTACTCCTGGCCTTGTCAATCGTCCTTGGATAAGTTCTCTTTTCCCCAGGATGGTTCGACGCGACCCTGAACGTGAAGCAATCATTTCTTCATGTTATCATTATTTGAATATTGAAACAGGCGCTAGGCCGGGATGGTTTTGTGAGATTTGTCTTGGCAATCTATAGAAGACTAGTTGAACGAAATAATAGGTAGTTTACAATATGCTAATTTAATTAAATTCATCTGGATTGATTGAAGCAACCTAGATTAATCAAGGCCAGCTAGATTGATCGAAGTCAGCCTGTTTGATTGAGGCCACCTTTAAGATAAACGTATAATATATAATATAACATTATTATTTTTAATATACATATATAAGCAGCAGTAAGTAGCTGATAACAGCAATAGCTAGCAGCAGCTAGCAGCAAATAGCAGCAAATAGCAGCAAATAGCAGCAAATAGCAGATAGTAGGAGAAGATAGCAGATACTAAAAGAAAGTATCAGTGATAGCTAGAAATATCACGGGTGCTGGATAGCCAACATGGGATGCTGGATGGCCACTCTCTTCATTTATGTTCAGCGACAAAAGCAAATACTCCATGAATCTTGAACAACGCGATGCTATTCAGCCCAATAATGCCAACTTGACGGCAGAAAAGAGGCCCAAAGCCAGCTCGCCAATAAACCCCAGTGAATCCTCCTCTTGGCAAAAGTGTACGACATAAATCCCAGCCAATCTCGTGGCGTTTTACAGATTGGGCCGCGAGGCTGAGGGGCCTGTTACTTGCATGCGACGTCGTACGTTGGCCAATTGGCCGGCAGCTGCTGGTAGGCCTCCCAATGTTGGCCTCCCACCGACGACGCGACCCAAATTCACGTATGTTTAATCTTTTCCTATAAATCTGCTTTCTTTTTTTTGCTTTCGTTTTGTTTGCCTTTTTTACCACACAAACCCGGAAATCTTTCTGGATCAACTTTAGCCAGACAGCTCAGTCGCTCGCCATAGCTGACTACTATCAAAACTTTTATACAACGAATCGATATCTCTTTAGACTTCACTCGTATCATCTAGCTTGGTATCCCTTGGAAGCGAGCTTATTGTCTTCATCCCTCTAGACGGTCACACCATGTTACCCCTAGATTCCCCAGAAAGCATAGCCCGCTCCTGGTACAATCACGTATGGGCTCCTAGAGTTGATCTGATCGGCGATATTGCCGGCAAGGAACCGTTCCTTATCCATGGCGAATCACTGATTCGACACTGTCTTGAAGAATCGCCCGCCGACTTCCAAGGTAAGTTGAAGAGATCCTCGGATGTTCATCCAAAGATAACTATCTAACAACCCTCCCTATATAGATGGATTCCAGTTATTGCATGCTGTGTACTTTGTTGAAAGATTCCTCAGCAACCTTCAGAAAAGAGGCTGTGACTTTGACGTCGTATTCTTCCGAAATCTTAGAGACCTTTGCGTTCCTCACCTATCGGGCTTCGAGTACAAATACCAATTCGCAAGGACGGTCATCATTAGGCATTTACAGAGACACGCCCAGGAATGCGCAAAGAATGGTGCCAGGGCATCTGTTTTGGAATTCGAGTCACTATCCAGTCAAGAATTCAACGAATATCTTCAAGGTTTGCCCATCCATTTTGTTTTGTGCCATGATGGAGTCGAATCAGACGATGTCAAGGATACGACCACATTGCGGTATACTATACGCCGCTTGATCTCTCTCGGAAAGAATGTAGCCATCATTAATGCTCTTGAGTGGAAGAGTTCAAAGGTACTGTGACCCCCCCTGTATTCGAATTCGAGATGCTAACGTGCATCTTTCCATAGGCATATGCGCCCTTACTGAGCAGGTCGCCCGCGCCACTTAAGCCAATTCCCATTAAAAGACAATTTGATTCGCCATTTACCCCATTGTTTGATCCAAAGGATGACTGTGTTCAACCTTTGATCATCGAAATTCAGGATCTGACCATTCGAGAACATTTAGGCATTACTGCCTGTCTATCCCTAGCCAATATTCAAAAAGATGGCTTGATGGTTAGAGAAAATCTTCAAGAGGAAATCCAAGCATTTCTTCTTCATCTCGCTGTACTCAAACATTGCACGCTGCTTGAACGTCAACATTGGGCTGGCTCGCAGCATTGCCATTCACTCCCTGAAGATAAGGAATTCTTGCGTCAGGTCATCGAGATGTCATGGGCACTGTTGGAGAAAAACGAGTGTATGACGAGTATGAAAGCTGTTGGCGGCGATTGGGATTTATATGATGCTATTGACGGCTCCTTGTTTCACTTTATGCTTGAAACTGTACGGACTGCCCAGTGGCTGCCAAGTCAAATCATTCAGTCCTGGCAACATCTTTGGTCAGCCTTTCGTGCGGGAACTGACGCGGATTTCCCAGAGCACCTCCCTGAACTTACTAATCTGGCAAATGAATCGTTACCAAGAGACTCGGATAAGTTGCAGGTCTCAGCTTTGCCATTTAGCCATCCCGTGCTTGACGATTTTCTCCAAGACATCAAACTGAAAGAGAGTCAAGACATACAGAGTACCTCATCCAATTCTGTCTTTGATGATCTTCACCACTGGCATAATACGAAGCTTCTTTTACCAACCCGGAAAATTAAAAAGCTCGGATTCTTTGCCAGAAAAAAAAATCAGGAGCGTTTGGCTAGCATCGTGACATACTCTGCGAGTCTGACAAACGCAAAAGGCAAACTTATCGATCCCGAGATCATCGTCGTGAAGAAAGATACAAAGACGAGTAATTTTAAGCATAAAAAGGCGTTTGCGGACAAAGTCAAGCCCCAGCCCGAGCCTACATCTAAGAAACCGGGACGTCACGGAAACAAGGCGGGTGGTAGAGAGAGTGCATTGAGAGCTGCCCAGGAGCTTCAAGAGCAAAGAACATTAGCCAAACGAGAAACTACTGTCGCATTATGGGCCGTGATATGCCGAGAGATTGAGAAAGAGCATAGTTTACTAGCTCGCTATATCAAAGCCTTGAAATTCCTAACTGAGCGATCCAAAGCCGACAATGTTGCATTGGGATCCGAGGTGCACCTTTACCTTTGTCATATCCTCGGACAGTTGTGGGCAAAAGCTCGAGCAGATGTGAAAGCAGATCCTAGCACTAGTAAGAAGCAATAAGCAAATGTCAAACCATATGGTACTACGCTGACCTAGAAATTCGCAGGATCATATCTGATTGCACTTATCTGGAGATGGCTTCAAGGGCTGCAAGCAATGGAAGTCTCCAAGGTGGTGGACCAAGCAGTGCAAAAGCTGGCCGTTTGCCTCGAGATACCAGCTCCTTTACTCACAGTTGGTAGCCAAACACAAAAGATGTCTTTCAAATTTGACTACAGCTCACTCAAGGGTATGACAAAAGTCATGCCAAGCTATCGACAAATGCAGCTCGAATACGCGGCCCCTTATATGGATCGACGATTTGACTCTCAGCAAGACAAAAGGGTGACATTTGACCCCGATGGCTGGCAAGTCAAAGTGCTCGATTCAATTGATGCTAATAACAGTCTCCTTGTCATTGCACCAACGTCTGCGGGTAAAACGTTCATATCTTTCTATGCCATGAAAAAAGTGCTCGAGGAGAGCGACAGCGGGGTTTTGGTGTATGTTGCGCCGACCAAGGCTCTTGTAAACCAGATAGCGGCCGAGGTTGGGGCGCGCTTCACCAAGTCTTATCATAATCAAGAGGGAAAATCTGTCTGGGCGATACATACTCGAGACTACCGGATACAAAATCCAACAGGATGCCAAATATTGGTAACGGTCCCGCATATATTACAGATACTCTTATTGGCGCCAACAAATGCCAAAGGCCCGAATTCCTGGTCTAGACGTATCAAGAGGATCATCTTCGACGAAGTTCATTGCATCAGTCAGGACGATGATGGTGTTGTCTGGGAGCAGCTGCTTCTATCGGCTCCATGTCCCATCATTGCCCTCTCGGCAACAATTGGAAACCCTGAGCCCTTTCGGGAATGGCTATCACAGGTTCAGCAAAAGAAAGGGCTGAAACTGGACATGGTAGTGCATACGGCACGATATTCAGATCTCCGAAAATTCATCCATACTCCCCAAGAACGTGATCCGTTTCAGGGGCTCCGCCGCAATAAATCGCTTCCTGTACCTGGGTTAGACGAGGGCGAAAATCTTTGTACCGATCTGAAGTTTATCCATCCCGTAGCGGCTTTGACTGAAAGGTGTGTACCGCACAATACCTTAGGCGAATTGGGTTATTAACTGTGTTTTTTTCTTAGGGCTCGCACAGCGCTCAACGATCTTTCTCTAGAGGCGAGAGACTGTCTACGTTTGTGGGAAAGTATGAAGGAGGTCCTCTCAGATGAAGATATCATCAAGTTTGGTGTTCCCGATCCCTCCTCCATTCTACCCGAGACGATATCAAAGTCGGACGTCCTTCAATGGGAAGCAGAGCTAAAACAAGCACTTCACCGCATCATAGAGAGTCCAGGCTCCGCGTTTCAGGATATAAGAAAATTGCTCGAGCCACGCTTAGCCAAAGAAAAGGCTCTGTCTTCCAATCGTGGCGCTAGATACGTTGATGATTTGGAGAGCATATTCAACTTGGTTGTCGATCTGTATGGCCAAGGCGCTCTGCCTGCTTTGGTTTTCCATTATGACACTCATGGGTGCGAGGACATTGTGAAGCTGATGCTCATGAAGCTTGTCAAAGCTGAGAAGAAGTGGAAAGATAACTCATCCGAGTGGGCTCAAAAATTGATGGATTTTGAGGCTTGGAAAAAGGCTAAGAGTGTCCAGCAGAAAAAGAAGACGGTTCAAAGAAACAAGGGCGACACTGGCGACGCCTCAAGGATTTCAAAGCTAGAGCAGCTGCGTGAAGAAGCCAGCGCTGAAATCAGCCCTTGGGCAAGCTTCAGACCAAATGATCCGTTGGAGCGGTTCACCTTTGCTGATACGACGAAAATGCAAATGTCAGAAGTGATGGAAATGATCGTTCCTCTACAAGGCCAGGTCCAACATTGGCTGCTGGAAGCTCTTCGACGCGGCCTCGGTGTGCACCATTCCAGTCTAAACCGGGAATATCGTCAAATGTAAGTTACCCATGTTGCCCTCAAAGACGATCTGCTAACAATTATGTTTATAGGGTTGAAGTAATGTTCCGTAGAGGGTACTTGAGGCTGGTCGTTGCAACTGGCACGCTGGCTCTTGGTATCAACATGCCCTGCAAGACGGTAATCTTCCATGGCGACTCTATATTTCTCACAGCCCAGAATTTCAGGCAGGCTTCGGGCCGTGCTGGTCGGAGAGGCTTCGACCTTCTTGGAAACATTGTATTCAACAGGATACCGCAGGAACGCGTATATGAAATCATGTCGGCGCGACTCCCGGGCCTCAATGGACAGTTCCCCATATCCACAACGCTTATCCTCCGGCTGTTCTCATTACTTCATGGATCTGAGAACAGCACCTTTGCTGTAGATATGGTGCAGTCCTTGCTATCCCAGACGCGTTTATATCTTGGTGGACCAGAGTCAGAGATGTCAATCAAGCATCACGTTCGGTTTTCAATTGAATACCTTCGAAGACAGAATCTGCTTTCTGCCACTGGCATCCCTATCAACTTTGCCAGCATAATAGGCCACCTCTATTTTATGGAGGGCGCAACATTTGCTTTCCATTCCCTCTTGAGAGGGGGATATTTTCATCAGCTCTGCTCGGACATTCATTTGAATCGCGATAGAGTATTGTTGGAAATGATGCTTGTGATGTCCCACATATTTGTTCGAGTACCGGTCAAGCGCACCGAGGTGAAGGTCGAGATAGCCAAAACATCATCGTCCGTCGTCTTTCTTCCACCGCTTCCGCAAAAGGCTGAAGATCTGCTCTTGCAACACAAGGAAGAAACTCTTTCCATATTCAAGAGATATGTACAATCGTATGTCAGTCATAACTTGAAGGATAAGAGAGATCGAGTGCTGCCATTCACTCAGACAACAGTGGGTCAGGAGAAACCAATTTATTGGGCCTCTACCGACTCCGAGGCTTCTAGCATGGTTCGAGATCTCCTTTTGTTGCTTTATCAGGAAATACAGACAACTTCAAAACAGTTCACGACCTGTGCCACACGGTGCGTGGAGATGTATTCTTGGAAGAATCGGCCATCCCGTCGATACCCATCTGGCCACACGATACTGATATAGAGTTCAACGCCTACCTATACGACTTTTACAAGCACGGCAGCATGCATGTCTTGGTGAGGGATAACGGTATTCAACGTGGAAACGTATGGTTTCACCTAAAGGAATTCTCTCGCACCCTGTCTACCATAATTAGCAGTCTAACCATACTGATGGATGCTAGAGAGATGGATTCCGAGGAGGATTTTGAAGACTCTGAGAGCGAAACGGAAGTAGCCCCTACAGAGGGAAGCGCCAGCTCTGAGCCCAATGATAACAGCAGTAAGGAGACACCATCGCCCTCGGCCTCTACGTATAACTGGGATAACGACGACGATGTTGTTGGTGCGGAACAAACGAAAGGTAAAGGCTTGTACAGAGTGCTCCAGGCATTTACCATGCTAAGAGATGAGTTTGATGCCAAGTTCCGTCGGGAGTGGGCATAAGAGGAATCACCCAATTTGTGTAAGGAGTTGTGCCAGGGTCGTGGGCCGAGAACTGGCATGAGGCAGAAATATGGACAGGTATTTTGAGTCGATAAATGTAAATGTAAAGTCGGAGTATTGTAGCATCTCGAGTTATTGACTAGATGTTGAAGCTTTAATTCAATTGGAAGGTCATACTATCCATTTTCTGTATGTGCCTGAATCTTTCGTTCCTTCCATGTCAACCGTCCACTATCCAACAGAAACTGCTGCAACCAGTTGACTCAATCGTAGCTTCCCAACTATGCGAGTATCTGATATGTACTGTCCGTAGCAACAACAACTGCGATAAGACATATATACTTAGTACAACGTAAACTCTCTACCTATTCGTATAATATTGAACTGTCCAGTGTATCTCTAATCACTGGATACATAGCTAAGGTACCCAGGTATCCAGCAAAATCACCCCATTTCTACCATATATATTAGACCGTATGTCTACGATATATATCAAAATATTATAAGGATTCATGAGCAAACACTGTGAGCGCTGCATAGTCAAGGATTGGTACAACATCTATAGCTAAACAGACACCCGTAGTATATCCCTCCCTCAACATCATTCATCATCCATCCTCACGACATCTTTTCAGCTACCCTTTAAGAGAAAACAATCGCATATCCGCCTCCTTTCTTTTCCTTTCCTCTCCCTAATAAACCAGCCTCCCAAACCATCACCATCATCATTACAGCACTTACCTAATTCCCTCCGGTCTAGATATCTAGTTACGTAATACTACTAGTAGTGCATGCAGGTGGCAAAAGCAATTTATTCTTGCCTTACATCCAGCATCATCCGACTCACTCGCCTTACCAGGCCCGCAAGCAGAGACGACACCAAATACATCACAGGGAGGGGAGTGAAGCCAAAATGCCATTTTCCAGGCTGACAGAATCACGCAGAGCTGACTTTTGCGTCATTTACTTGTAGTGACTCTTTTGGCATGACTCGGCCGGGATACGATAGCATCTCACTAAACATTGAACACTGCCACTGCCACTATCGCTATTGTTGCTTGAAGACATTCGATCTTGCTTATACGAGCACTCACAGCTTGCTTGGTCAGGCTTAATAAAATGAGCGCGCCGTATTTCTGCCGTGCCCTGTCGTGCCGTCGCTACATGAGACGAATTAGGAAAAAGCAGCGAACTCGTACGATACTTACATTTGCAGTAAGCGTCTTCTACTACTAGATATGTAGTAAGCATCTTCTATTTCATACTGCTCAATAAGGTAATAAAATAGGTCTAGAATGCAAGTAAATGAATAAGGGAGGAGCAAGGATAGAGAGGTCTAGGACGTTGCACACGCGCGGCTAAACTCTCAGCTCGTAAATTGCCGTCGACGGATATAAAAATTCCATTAATCGACATTACGTGCGGATATTCATTCAATTGTGAATTGGTTTTTATTTTATTCTTTTTTTTTTTTTTTCTTTCTGCGTAATATCCCCCTTGCATACAGCCCAGCAAGATGCGGCATCCATCAGACAAGCCGGCCGCGTAAGTAAGACAAATCCATTCGGTTTATTTACTGCCGAGACGCACTCTGCACAATATTACTATTCCATAACTCCATCTTAAATCCCACGACACCTTCAACCTCCCGCCACAGCAAAAGACGCCCGCACGATTATCTAATCAAGCAGATCCTTGAGATCGTCCCTTTTTCGCTTTTTATTGGCCAAAACCTCCTCCTCCGCCGCCTTTTATTCGCTCCACCCCCCTCGCTCCAGCTCCATAAAAGCGAGGCCCGTACCGCGCCCGCGTATATCCGCCACCGAATCCACCACCACGCCGAGAAAATCCCCAGTTTCAACCGCACGCCTCAAAATTCGCCGTGCATGAGTAGGAGAGTTGAAGCGCAAACTCAAGCCCGGGCGGTTCTGCTAGTTTTGTGGGGAAAAGCGACTGTAGCTGCAGGATTCAAGATTGCTGAGGCCTGTGTCTGCCTCGGTACCGAGCGTTGTTACAGAAACTGGGTAACCCTGGCGTCGTATTTTTCAAAGGCATGATGAAGCCTTCGAATACTAAGCCACCCAGTAGATTTACGTCTTTCTGCGCTGCTTATTTCCCCGGGCACAAACTATCGCTCTACTTCTGTAGCAACAAGAACATACATAGCCTGCTGCCTAGTGTTTGCCGAAGTATTATGCAAAGTGGTGTGATTCGTGGCTACTAGTGCTCCTGGATAGCTGTTCGAGACCGCCCATCCCAGTCAAACAGGCCTCCGTATTCATGGACAAACTAGTAGCAGCACTGGCCATCTCAGGGTCCGGGAAATAGTATCTAGGAATCCAACTGCCCGGTAGCCAGGCCCCCAGGGAACCTGATCCTCGCATCCCTTGTCAACATGGTCCGCAACCCTTATGACGCCATTAGTCAAGGCGAAGGAGGGCTGGACAAAACGCAGCCCATCTCCCATCCCTCATCCCCCCATCCCCTGCCTATTGGTATTAGCTAGTATAGGCTGAAAGGCAGTGTCACTAAGGAGTATTGGGTAGTAATATGTGCCGACAGCAACAGGACGGAGTAGCACTCATACGTACAAGGGCCGTTGTTTGCTTACCTGAATGAATGAAGGCCCTCGGGATGGTTTCCCGTCTCGTCGACAAGCGAGAACGAAAATGGACCAACAATACAAGCATCCCTATAACCATAGAAATGAACCAAGGCAAGGAAAACTGCGGGGTTTGGTTTATTTTCATTTCACAACCTCGCTAAAGCTTATTAGTTAGGCATCCTTCGTCGTCTCCCCCCCGTCACTAAGGGAAATGCCGTGAGTATGTAAGCTGGAATAAAAGACAAATTCGGATTTTAAACCCGAAAAGACGCGGAGTCAGCTCCGAAAAGTCGACGTTGTCTACTCCGTCACTAACACTTATACGTACTAAACCCATCGGTTTTAAGAGCCAGGATAGGTAGTATGATAACGTAAAGTTTGACCACCCCCTCAAAACGCGCTTGTTACGGCTGTCATTTGCTAGCTGAGCATTTGTTAAATTAATCTGCCACAAACCGTACGACTTTTGAGGTGCGCCCGATGCGCTAACCTGGTGTTTTGTTCCTCAGCCTCAACTAGGTACACGTAGTCATAAACGCGAGGTTTTTATTTTATTACGTGTAAGAAAAATCAACAAAGAGAGAATGGAACAAAGGCACTAACTAAGCTATTGAAAGAAGGAGATAAACAAATATTTCAACTAGCACGTCTCTTAGTTCCGTCCTGTTGCCATTATCAGTAAAAGCTGCGCGCGCGTCAGAGAAAGAAAGAAAAAACACCTCTAGCAATGATACTCTCTGCCTCATCGGAACTCGCTGTCAATGTAACTGTCACTGTCATTTATTATGTTTTATTAGCGAAGGCCGGACAGCAATCAGATAAAGCCAGACCCTGCTTGCCGCTAAGGAAAAGACAAAATCTTACGATTTTGGTTCCTCGTTAAACAATGCTTTTTAGTCGAGCGTTAGTGTGCCTTGCGTGCGTGCGTGTTTGCTCTAACGACGGTTACGAAGTACTGGTACAGCTCATACTCTCTCTCTGTTGCCGAGCTGAACGGAAATAGTGTCCGTGTGTATTAACAAGGGGTTATTCTTTTTTTTTTTTTTTTTTTTTTTTTCACGTAACCGAGCCGATTGTCCCCGTTGTAAACTCGGTAACTTACAGACACCAAGCGAGGCAACGCGAATCAAACTTACCCAATATGGCCATCAACTCGCAGAGAGTTAACCATGCCAGTACTAGCAGCGTATATTCCATGTAAAAGTTAAGCCCCAATGACAAATAACCCTCGGGGCCAAAGGAACAGACGGCATTAAAATCAGAGCAGCCAACCATTCACTTCAAACATCAAACATTGCCGACCAACAATGCCCCAACCTGTCACTTACACCCCCTCCCCCCCCACAAGGTTATGTCTAATACTAGCCCGTCTCTCTTCCATCAACTTAATTTAACCAATTCTAGATCCAGCCCTAGAACCACGTCTCTATTCGCTAGTGTAGATTCAAACAAACCCGCCTCATGCGGAGACTTGACATGGTTGAGGTCACCGACGTAGTATCCGTCAAAGCAAACTGCAACCAACAAAACCCGCAACCCGCAATCCGCATACCAATGCTACCTTGCGGTTTCGGATCCGACAAGAATCCTTCTCATCAAGCACACCGGCAATAAAGCCCGCTTTTTCTCCTTCTCTTAATACCCGAAAGCAATCTAATTATTGCTCGATACTACTATGGAGAAATCCTACCTTGTCACCTCCCGCGTATACAACAAACGTGCATGCAGCCCACGGTACTCACATGAACAGAATAGATAGACCCCCTTCAAAAACCACACACACAAGACAAGTGGCTGAAACCAGGATTCTGGGTTTCAAGGCTCAACCCCCATTCCTTTCATCAACACGTGCCTATCCTTGAACCAAAGCAGCAGTTCGCAAAAGGTTTAACTGTTTTCCAATCCAATCAAAAGCATGCATGCAAGACGAGGGCCAAGCCTTTTTTGTCTTCGCAGAAAGTAACCCTTTTTTGGTTCATGTCATGTCATGTACGGAGTACTCCGTACAAGCACTTGCAATCGCCAAGCAAACCAATGAGATTCATGCACACACCCCCCATATTATGTACTCCGGCTGGCTGCTATCAGATATACTACTCACCCCAAGTATGCCACTCCCAATGCTACCTCGTCTTGTTAATCAGTTCGGCACGTAAACCTCGTACTCGGCACATCCCACATACTACTACTCCGTTATGCGGAGTAATACCATTCAACCATTCACCCATTCATCCTGTCCCTTGTGTCTTCCATCCCATCCCTTGTTCAACACCAACAACAAAAAAACCACCCAGGAGGGAGAAGAAAGAAGAAGGGCCATGTCTAATAGTATCATAGAACCCCTTCCACCAGCAAATTACGGAGCTCCGCAGCGGTAAACGGGGTTCACCCTCATCCATCCCCTCTTTTTCCCTTTCCCTGGCTCCACCTCCATTTTTTACCCCATGTCCCCTTGCCCATGTCCAGTCGGTCGGGTCAGCTCTAAGCTCCGTCGAGGCCCGCCACCACCCCCGACCTATTCTTATCATGTCCATGGCCCCACTGCCTTGTCCGTCACCTGCTCCATCCCTCAAGCATGGCGAGCAAGCACGGATATCATGTATCACGTAGGAGGCGTTTTTCTTCCTGTTTGTCTTCGCAGCTTCTCTTATCAGGCGTCGTAAGGACAAGCGAAAGAAGCAAGGGGGGACACCTGCGCCAACCTGCATGTCTCAGACCCCGTCCGTCCCCCAGATGCCGCATCTCACTTCCCCAAGAGGTTGTTGGGTTATTTCCCTTAGCCGACACCAAAAAAGAAAGAAAGAGAGACATAGGATTGGTAGACAAGGTCCCCCCCGCGCTTCTCTCTGGGCCAATACTCTCTGCCCGTCCGGCAATACCGCACCATTCGCCCGCAGATCCGCCGCCAGTCCGCTCGCCAGACCGGGTACGGAGGCCCGTGCTATTGTAGAAATGCTATGTGCTTACTGCCCTGCGTGCCCTTGCATCCAACGGTCGATACTACACGTACTAGTTTAACAAGAAAACGATAGATAGTTAAATCAATAAATAAAGAGACAAGGGGTCATACCCGATGCTCCGTCCTTCATACCGGTAGAGAGATGGTTAGATAATAGACAACAGACAAAAAGAGACATGGGAATCACGGAAAGATCAGCCTCCACGGTCAGCCTCCACGGTTAGCCACCCCGGCCCAATGAGGAATGCTATCAAAACAACCCCAGCATATGACACTTGATCGTTCTGGAAGGCTCGGAACTTTGGTGCCGAGGCCAAGTCTTACATGTATTTGCTACCCAAGAAGTAAGACACCCAAGACCAAAGAGAGCAGGGACGCAAGACACAGTGCATCAGCTGACCGCCACTGATAGGGAATCAACCCTTATGCATACTTGTATCCTAGGTAGTATGGAATGACATTATATATGTATGTATATGATACTTGATATATGTGAGATGTAGATAGTAGTATAGCGTATACCTGTCGAGAGAACCCTTTTGTTCTGGTCCCAGTCACCGTGATCCTCCCCCCCCTGGCCGGCCATGATGCCATTTTGCACAATTTTAATTTTTCTTGGAGAGCAAACCAAAAACAAAGAGTATATCCCTCCTATCCTTGCCTCCTTTATATCCCTAGTTTCCCAAAACAGTTTACCTAATGTTATGCGCATGCAACTAATCCCTTCGTCCCCTGTCGCATTTCACCTAGTCCCCCCCCTTCCCTTCCTCATGTTTGGCTTAATTTTTTTATAGAGAAAAAAAAAACAAGTGATAGACGCGCGGTTATGGCCTGCATGCATAGCATAGTGGTATTTCCTCCAAATCCATCCCAAGGAATTGCAAATAGTTGTGTAAAAAGAAAAAAAGAAAAATAGAGTAAATGAGCATTAGATTTCCGACAGCGCCAATCCCGGAACAAGATATTCGATACATTGTATGAAGCAGCGGTGATACGTTCTGAAGTAATAGCTTCTAGGTTGTTTCAGTTTAAAAAAAAAAAAAAAAAAAAAGACGATCTGAAAGACCGCCCAATGCGGTCTATGCCTTGCGCGTAAGTGATATCCAATGTTAATACGAGTCAAAATCGCAGTACGATGCAGTCGCTGTGCCGTCAACCGTGATTTAGGCATATTGCTGACCCAACTGCCCCAATTCATTCAAACGTCCTTGTATTGCCCGCTTAATGCTTCCCCCCCCGCCGCTCAGATTCATGTAAATAGTTGTAAGAGACAAATATCACGATCCCAAAAGACTTCGCCCTGGTCAGAGGGCGCGCAGTTACAAAATAGCAACATAGCTAAGCCACCGCCGCTTTGCCAAGAATAATTCAGAAGAGAAGGGGAAAAAACAGCAGAAGAATCGGGGGAATCCACAAAAAAAACAGAGAATAAGAGAAAGTCAAACTTTCGGAATATGGCTTCTCTTATTGAGGCATTCCAAGATGCGAAAGATGCGCCAGCGGCGACTGTTGCGCGCGAGGCGGCTGCAGTGGTTGCTGGTGAGGCGATTGTTGCGGTAGCGGCGGCAAAGGCGGCTGTGGGATACCAGCATCGCCGCTGGCATAGGGTGGTGCCGCCATCGGAAGCTTGGGAGTATGATGGCCTGGATTGCTGCTAGAAAAGCTCGAGGCCACTCTTCCATCCACATGGAAAAGATCTCGTTGAAGCCCCTCCAAAATATGCATGTCAATCCTCAGGGAGCTCGTATGCGTCGCGGACTGTCGGAGGAATGCAATCGTCTTTTGAAACAGCGAGCGTAATAGCTCTTCGTTTACATACGAATGCAGGACGGAATCCTTGAAAGCAGCTGACAGAACGAGAAGATTACCCCATTGGCTGCAAAGTCATGTTAGTTACACGCCTTCAGCTCATTTACTTCCCCCCTTGTGACATAAAACTTACGCATGTGCCGTGCCGAACACGTTAGTAATAATAGGTCGTTTGTCTCCGAGCCCGTGGAACGATCTTGTGCTTTCGATTAGAGCCACAATGCCCTTCCGCGCCAGCTCAATGAGGGAAGGATCAAGCTGGCTTGGTTTCTTGGTATTGGGGTGGATCCATGGTGCGATGATCCCATCGCGATACTCCGACATGACGGCAGCATGGGGGCTTGAGGGGTGACGTTTCACCTCAAAAGACCACTGCAAGATTTGCCGCACAAATGGACGATAGGTGATCATTTGCGCTCCCCAGTACTTGGCTCTCAGGCGCGCCGACAGTATGTCATTTGCAGGGGAGTCTGTCTCGTGAAAGCGGAAGCTAGCCGGGACCCAGTGCATGCCAGAGACGCCATCCGCCACCAGTCTCACGTTCTTGAGTTTCTCAGGTTTGCTGGAATCATCGGGAGAGTAAAACATGCGATGGATGCTATTCAAGTGCGTTCGGAGATAGAGTTGCGCGGGATAGCTGTCTACGACTCTTTGGTCGAACCCTTGGAGAAGACTCATGTTGGGCTGAGGCATGTCATTCTCGTACTGCAAAAGACCAGAGGGTGGGAGTGGAAGCTCAGCAATCAAGTCACTATAGCGAATTAGTACCAAAGAAACGAGAGGCCATCAGGTTTTCAAATGCCATATCCTTACCTCTCTAGCTGCAGACATGTCCAAAAAGCAAGTGCAAGCTGGTTGTATTTTCCTTCTTGGATAAATTCCATGTTGGCCTTTATTTTCTTTAGCTTGTCCAAACTCCTATAGTAAGAAAAATTAATGTTAGGCCGTCATTTAAATGATTGCTCGTTGCGTTTGCAGAGGAAGGGGTAGAAATAAGGACTTACGGTCTCATAATGACTTGCAATTTGTGGCTTGCTTTGTGAATAAAAGCAAAGCTCTCCAGGGGACGCGCGAGCTGGCCGTGATATAATCCGGCAAAAATGTTGGCATAAACATTCTTCATATTGTTGTACGCGCCCGTGTGATTCCCAAGAATATCCGTTGCCAGTGCAAAATATTCCAGGCCAGGAATCACCTCGTAATTCTTCTTCAAATTGTACCCCGAACGAACTGCCGCGGCCGCGGTCCCGGTCCCGGATCCACTAGTAACGCCGTGGATGGATGATCTCCTGCTCT
Organism: Trichoderma polysporum; assembly: GCA_030278935.1. Taxonomy (NCBI): domain Eukaryota; kingdom Fungi; phylum Ascomycota; class Sordariomycetes; order Hypocreales; family Hypocreaceae; genus Trichoderma; species Trichoderma polysporum. The sequence continues at coordinate 13,921 of JARFTM010000238.1, read as the reverse complement.
GGTAGCCACGTTCCTGGTCCCTAGGCGAGGGGAAGCCAGAAGATTGAGAGTGGGATGAGAATGCCGGGGGCGAGCCCTGTGTTGGCGATGGAGGGACTCCGTTGCGGCTAACTGGGCTTCCATGAGGGATGGGGTCGACCGTGAAAATCACGTCAGGAACTTCGTCTTGATACAAGCAGACCTTGCCGAGAGCGAGGACGATGAGAATCAGCGCGCTATGGATAGAGCGGCTCGGTTTTCCAAGGCGGATAGAACTTGGTGTAGTGGGTACATCCGTCTCGGGAGTTCGCTTCCTCTTGGAGCCAGTTACCTCGACCGGCTGGGATACGGCGAATGCTGATTTTAAAGGTTGGGCCTTTGGCTTTGGGTTCGCGGTAGGAAGCTCGTTTATAAATTGGTGAACCCACTCGTCAAGGACTTGTGGGTGAATAATGGGATGCATGTTTAAGATGTTGTTCTTGAAGCTTTCCACATAGGCCGCAACCTTGTGTTCGCTAAAATCTGGATTTCCGTCCAAGCCAAGAACGCCGCCCCGATATTCAATCTGATCGCCGGGACTCAGGCCGCCTCCAAGCTGGCCCCAGTCCGCAGCGGGAGAGGAAGACACTATATCCGACATATTATCGTCGTTGATTTCCGCGTTTCCGTGATCAGCAGTCGCCTCTCTGGAAAGTCGCTGGTGAGAGTCTTCGCCTCGCCCGTAGACCTTAAGGATTCCGCGACTCTGCTCTTGGCTGATGGGATATTCGCTGACATACTTGATTCCTTCGCGTTCTAGGTGGTGCCGCGTCAGTTCCCTGATCGGATCCCAATCTAGAAGAAGCCCGGCCAGAGTAGTATGGTTGATGGGGATTGCAGGTTCTCCAGGAGGTACGGGAGGCCCAGGTTCTGCCTCTGTTTCGTCCTCAGTGTTGAAAGCCATGGCTGCAGTCTCAGTTGACATTAGTTCTGCGGATACCGACTCGGTAGACAATACCGGCTGATCTCGAGATATTTCAGCGACGGGAGATCGACTAAGCTGCTGCTCATCCGGCGGACGTGGTGAGCCTGGAATGGGCATTGACATGGCCTCAGGCTCCGCGTCGTGATTAGAAGTTTGCTTAAACTGATCAAAGAAATTTGGCACAGTTGAAAAGGCGGCCTCGATCTTGGTTAGTCTATCGTCTATGTTTCCAAAGCGCTCTGCCAGGGTGTGAAGTGTGGACTGCATGCTTGAAATGCCATCCAGAATGTCAGTCTGCGCCTTGTCGGTTCTGTAGTGTCAAATTTGTGTTAGTCAATCATATATCGCGTCTCACGCTCAAAAAGCGAAAAGCATGAAATTGGGAGTCTAATGAGGCTCACGCTTTTGGCACCGGATCACGGTATCTGCACTCTGTGCCCTTATCTCTGCATGTCTTACACGGCTTCAACTCATCGCATTTGGCCTTGAGCTGCCGGCACTGATCGCATGCCTGAGAGAGAGAAATAAAAGAAAAAGTCAGTCTCTAAATCCATTTACAAGGTCAAAAAAAGAATGGAGTTGCCAAGTCAGACCTGTGAAGCTCTTGTGTTCTTCTTTTTCGACGCGGTTGAGTAAACGCTGTAAAACGGCTCTTGGGACTGATAGCCGGGAGTTTGCTCGTAAGAGGGCTGATGTGTCATCGGCGTAGGGGGTGGAGGAGGAGGAAAACTTGGAGCTCGATAGACTCCAGGAGTCGGAGGCAACGACGGTTGGTTCTCGTAATTCATGTGTCGCGGTGGAGGAGGGTTGTCTTGGAAGGTAGGAGGCGGTGGGTGCTGCGGTGGAGGATGCTGCTGCTGCTGTTGGAGATGTTGTTGAGGATGTTGCTGCTGTTGCTGTTGCTGTTGCTGTTGCTGTTGCTGTTGCTGTTGCTGTTGCTGCTGCTGCTGCTGTTGTTGTTGCTGCTGCTGTTGTTGTTGTTGCTGCTGTTGTTGTTGTTGTTGCTGCTGCTGTTGTTGTTGTTGCTGCTGAGGATGCTGTTGAGGATGCTGCGACGGAGGCGGAGGATGAGGTGTCGACACGACCTGCGGTGCCGGCGGTAGCGAGTCTGGCGCATGCCCTGTCGAGTTTGGCCTCCGAAGATCCTCGCCAGGCTCTCGCTTTATGATGGCGTCTCGGTTGGGATATGGATGGTAGGGCGCATGCGCAGGAGACATAGGATGCTGCGGTCCCGAGAGCTGCGGTCCCGGATGCTGGGGCCCCGGGTGATGCTGGGGCGGCGGCGGCGGTTGACGGTACGGGTCCTGCATGGGAGCGAGGATCTCTTGATCCGAGTGTCGACGGTCAATCTCTGTGTGCTGTTGGGCATGCCCATGAAGCGACACTGGTGTTGGGGGTGCAGGAGGAGGCAGCTCCTGGGCACGAGGCGGGTATGGCTGATACGGACTGGCGGCCGGGTGGTGGTGAAGATGGTGATTAGGGCCTTGGGGAGGCGGCGGCGGAGGGAGCTGGGCCGAGGAAGCATGAGGAGCGTGAGAAGGATGAGGGAGAGGGTGATGAGATGAAGGAGGAAGAGAATGATGATGAGGATGCGGCAGCGTATTGGACTGCGGGCCGGCAGCCCAGAGGCGCATCCGTTTGCTGTCGGGAGGTCCTGGATCCATGCTGCTGGCTTGACGTATAAACAGTACAGGCTAGGACACACGGACACATAATCAGGAACGAGGCAAGAGGTGAAGCAAGGACCACAGAGGGGTGTTGGCCATGGGCTGGAGGGCGAAACACCAGACGCCGGGGGAGTGAAGGCTCGGAGGCTTGAAGAACGGTGCTTGGTTATTGGGCCTTTGGCAGCGGGAGACCGGGAACCAGGGAGGACATGGGGTGGGTGAGCCTCACACGATTAGGGCGACTATGATGACATCTGAGTTGCCGCCGTCGAGGAGGAGAATGAGTGCCAGACCGGCGCCGCGGCAGTTGGGAGGAGAAGTATCCGGGTAGAGCAGGACGAGGTTCGGTTGATTTGATAGTCGAGGTGAGAGGCGGGCTATCGACGGCTCGGCCTAGCCCCAACCCAGTAACGCGAACGCGGCAAAGGGGGGCGATCAACCAGGACGAGGACGCTGTTGTTGGGTAGCAGGATGAAGGAAGAGGAGAGAGAAGGAGAGAGAGTGAGAGAGAGAGACGGGACAAGACAGGACAGAAGCAGAGCAGAGAGCAGAGCAGAGCACACCAAGCTTCACCAAGCTCTAGTATCCTCCGGTTGCCGGCAGCTGTGGGGGCGGGCGGGATAAGGTGGGAAAAGGACAAGACAGACAATGTTCCCAGGTACCCAGAACCCTGCAGCCCAGCCAATCCTGCCCGACGGGGAGTTAATCGTCAAGGTGCCTTGGCGAACGAACGAAGCAAAACAAGCGGAGGAGGGGTGTCAAAAGGCTGGCCAGAGACGGGGAGCGGGTGAGGCAGAGGTAGAGAGAGAGGGTGGTGGTAGCACCTCGAGGAGAGGAAAAAAAAGAAAAAAGAAAAAAAAAAAAAGATCTAGCTCCAGTGACCCAGGCCCAGGTAAGACGAGATACCAGCACTGCTGATACCACTTCGCTCGCTGCAGTCCAGAGCGAGAACGAATGGCGGCCATCCTGGCATGTACCCCGACTCAGCGACGAGCTAATCAGGCGAGGGTGTCGGTTTTGGCGTCAGGCACCCTTTGCCGTGTCGTCGGCCACGCTCCCTCAGCGCCGTATTTTTGGCACTCTGGGGGGGGGCGCGCGCATAATGGGCCGCTGACGCCACCAGCGAAAGCTCCCCAGGCACTACAAGGACACGCTAAATGGGAGCAATTACATTCATTAGCTGTCGTACCAGGTACCTGCTCGCTATGGCTCTGGGCTCTAGTGGTGCGCTGTGGGGCTGGCGCAGGGTTTGCTTTCAATACAGGGTTCGCTCTTGGGATTGCGGCGACAGCACGAGAGGCTGTGGGATGATGTCTGCGGTACAAGGCAAGGGGTCCCTGTTTCTCTGTCTGCCGGGTCCTCTCTCTCTCTCTTTGCCTCGTCTGCTAGCCGTAGGCAAGAAGCGGTAATACATACGTCGCCAGGGCCGGGGGAATCGTCGTCGGCACCCAATGGAACAGTTGCCCAGAAACTCGGGGGCGACCAGGGCATGGAATGGAAGCGATCACAACTGGAGATGGGCGGATGCGGGCTTGAAGCCTTGGGAACAGGCAGGGAAAAAAAAGAGACAAAAAAAAAAAGGCGGCACGAGATGGAACCTGTGATGGAGAGGAGAGGTGGACTTTGGGTCAGTCGCGTGGACTGTGACCGCCTGCGATTGGACACCAGTACGCTCTGCGACTCCGTAAAGGACCTCCAACTGCCTGAACAGACAAGATGGTGATACAGCAGCTCCAAATTTGCTCCGCACGCAGGCTAGTGGCCCGACACGCAGCTCGGTATATTATTACCCAAGATACCCAAGATGTTATTACTCGCATGTACGAAGTACTTGGTACTCCTTCTAAACGACATTGGCAAAGATGCTTCTTCCCACTCACATGAGGCACGGAGCTTTGCGCATGTCCGGACTGCTTCTCCGGCAGTCTTGATGCTACTTGACCTTTTTCCATTTTCTGTCTTCTGATTTTTCATCTCTCCCAAACCAGTCATCTCTCGCTTTTTTTCCTTTCTTGACCCATCTCGCTAGTCGCCCTGTTAGCTTTCGCAGTAATTTTATCTGACTAATGTTGGTCTGAAATGAGCTGGGGGTAGTAGGCCTAATACCCGTGTGCCTGGTTGAGTTGATGCCATGCTTCTTTTCCTCCGCCTCTTCTTCTTCCTTTCCTGCCTACTCCGTACAGGTACTACAATTTACAACGTGGAGACGGATGCTGTAGCACACCGACGGAACGCAGAAGCAAGCAAGCAATAGTGCACCACTAGTATAGGCCTATGTCGTAGGGAGCTCCGAAGATCAACCCTGCGTCCAGCTGCGGCGCAAGCTCCATCGAAGTCATGTACAGTCAATATATGTACGAGTAGTATTATCCGGGCCCCGGAAAGATTCCCTAGAGCGGCGGAGACCAAGGCGGACTGCTTTAGAAGCTTCACCATCGTCACCGCCACCTGGTTTCATCCTCACGATGGCTCCAAAAAAAGAAGAAAAAACCAGTCAGCTCTCCCAGCTGAGAGGGCCCGACGAGTGGACCGTGCCGCGAGCGAAGTCAAAAAGAGCTGCGTGTGGTGGCGTGGGGCAGGTTTGAGAAGCTCGCGGAGGCGTCTATATGCGCTGGACGGAGCAACTGTGCCTGTAGGTTCGCAGCACATTTGCGAGTAGCGCAGCCAATGCAGCCACTATATCCGCACAAAGAGGTAAAGCACAGCGGGTCGGCGCACTAGGCCGCTGAGAAAACCTGCGGCCCTTGGGTTTAGACAGAGGCCGCCTCCGTCCTCTGCGCGTGGTGCGGTCTGCCGCCATCTTAGCACCGTCGTGGCGTTCACAGCTCTTCCATGTTTACTGTACTGCCGCCACTGGAAAGCGGGCAATACACACTACCCGCTATGCGCTACGCGCTACTGCTCCGTACATGCTCGTACAGGTAGTAAAACGACGCCTTTACTCATTGGCTTTAGCCACTCCCGCCAGGCTGGTTTTAGTCCGTTGGAAAACGGCCTCTATGATTCTAGCGCGGCAGATAGTGCTAGGCAAGGGGAATTCCACGTGAGACGGATACGCCGGGCTTTTTAGGTTCTTTGGATTGGGCAGTAATTTCCTTTTCATTTGTCTCTTCTCGCTTTCATTCTCAACCGCCGTCGAACGGCGTGTGGTGCAAAGTGATGTAGTACATGCCTAGTGCCTATCATGGTGTACTGGGAGTCGTAGATGCAGGGCGGGCTGCCTCAAAAGTCAAGGGAGCTCCGAATTTGTGGGATCAGTGCTCGGTCCCGAGCTCACACGGGCCACAAGCTGGCTGGGGCCAATGAGGGGTTCTTTTTTTTTTTTTTTTTTTTTTGTCCCTGCCGTGTGTGTCTCTCTATGTTGTCTTTGATGCTCAAACCTCCATCAACTTTGCTGGCGGTTGTCGCTAGCTTCGCAGCCAACCGCCGTGCCGCGTCTACTACAAAGAGCAAGGGGGGTTGCCCCTCTGTGTTTTCTCAGCGCAGTGCAGGGCAGCTCAGTTCAGTTCAGTTCAGTTGTCATGTTCATGCAGCTTCGTGAAACGGCCCGCATAGCAGCGGTAGGGGGATGAGAAAAAAAGAACGTCCCAGCTCTATTATTGGAGCCGAGCCAAACAAAATTAAACCAAATCAGAATGCCCGAAAAAAAGGAAAAAAAAAGAGAAAAGAGGCATGTAAGCGGATAATTCTCTTTTTTCGCCTCCCACTCGGCGCGCCCACTCTGAAACTCCCCCAGCCCAGAAGTTGGCCTCACGACAACGGCTCTACCAATTATGGCCGCAACTTGCTTGTATGACGATGAGTGAGCGATTTCAGGCCCTTGTCAAGCTGCTTTTACCGCCTAATGGCAAACCCAGGTTGGATGTGTCTGCCGGGCTGTCCGTGCTAGCCGATGCGGCTCGGTTCCCAGCTACCTGGTTTTACCTGGGGACTTGAACCAGGTAGCTGAGATGGCCTGGCAAATCTGGTGCTGGTGCTGGAAAACCACCATTGTCACCACCCATCAGCTGTGACATGCTCTGTTGTGCTTACATATGCCTATGCGATGCAAGCGACATTTATGCGAGGTTTGGCTGCCTGTTGACAATTCCAAATTCCAAAGGCAAACAGTAGGAGATACCCTGTCTTTCTGTTTATTGGTAGAAAAAGAAAGAAACGCAAAAACCCCCGCCGCTGTGCCGTGGTAACGTGTGCTCTCTCTCTCTCTTTTTTCACACCTCACGTACTCGTCGTGTTTCATTCGTCCAGGGTAAGTTGGTGCGGCAGCCGAATGAAAAAAAAGACCAATCGGCATGGTTCATGGCCCTACACACCACAACCCATGGTGGTGTGAGGGCTCCAATAAAATGCCGGCACGCCAAAGCAACCACAACAACAAACCCTTACTAATTCTCACACGACAAGATCGTGCGCGATAATGTAGCGATTTGTCCATGCACGAGGGAGGCTGCGACTTCCAGTGGCAGTGGACCTTAGTCGTGGCCCCGGCCAAGTCCAAGAGTCATCGGGGCTCCCTGCATCCTTGCGATGAAATCCTCCGGGGTGGCTATGATAGAGCTACATCCTGTTGTGTGTATGTGCAGTACATCCCAGCCATGGCAGGCATATATGTACTATTTTCGCCTTTGCAACCTCCAGAGGCAAAGACATTCCCGGCTGTACAAAGTAGACGCCCCCCTATTGATCAGAGAGGCTTCCCAGGATAAGGTCACCAGAAGCCCTTTACTGGCCAGCCAATCTCTAAGGGTACCATTGCGCCGGTACCCTCCATTAGTGAATACGGGCCGACAGTTCTTGGTCGAGGAGCAAGCAAGGACCAGATGTGAAAGACATTCATGCAGACGCCAGCTCAACAAGGCATCTTCTCATCGAGATGACAGGCATCTCAGCTAGCATGTTTACTTGGACACCCGTCAGGTGTGGCCGCCCTCATATTCAAACGAGGGGCCGCTAAACAAGAATACTGTTCCATGGGGCTTGAGTCAAACCAACAACTCGGCCTCATTAACGACAGAGCCTATGCTGTTCTTGGCAGAGCTCATCTGTGGAGTGATTTGTGTCATACCAGACCTGCCTCTCGGCCTCTCCCTGGGTTGTCATTGTAGGAGGCGGTATCATCTATCATATTTACTGAACCAACAAGACCAACGAAGCCCCCGAATTGTGGATAGTGAACGCCGGCATTGTCTAGGGCCTGATGCAGCTTATGGCGATTTGGTGCCGGATTGGTTCTTTTTTATTTCTTTGCTGTACCGAGGAAAAGGTCTAGACACTTGGAAGACTTTGTGTAAGTGCCAAACTCCGCCTTGCTATGACGATGGATGCTGCCCTTGCTGTGTTCCCCGACGCATAGGCAGCATTGCATTGGTGCTGGTGTGCCTTGCATCATGGACACACGCACACATTGTCCATCCTCTAGATATACGTACACGCATTACGAGCAACTGTCAACGCACGGGTACTAAATCTGGCAACTGGCAACTCTTGACGCTATGCAGCTGGGCGATCGCCTTCCGACGGCACTAACGAAAGGACGGCGGTTTTGGCGTCTTGCCATGACACATGTAGAGGACAATCGCAGACCGCCAGATCATCTGTCCTGACGCAGGCAGGCATGAAATGAATACCTCAATACTTGATACTGCTAGCTCCATAATAATTATGACGGACGAGAGAAGAGAGAAAAATTTTCTTCTCTCGTTTCCCTTTCTGGGTCCGCCAGATTATTACGGAGCATTCACTTTAATTTACTTGTACTACCTATCCCACGGTTGGAAGACCATGCCATCCAAGCCAGGGGTCTAATGGGCTGAGCCATTCAAAATTTTATTCTTCTTTCTTTTCTTTTAGCCATTCCTCTGGCCGTACTCCGTAGATGGTTTTAAGTACACAATAGCCAGTATCCACTACTATATTGATCATCGCATAGGTGGCTGTCCAAGATAGGAGGGCACAGACGCTTCTTACGACGCACATACGGAATACTGCTCCGTGCTCAGCAGTACTATCATCCAGTACTTAGCAGTAACCCAGCACCTAGGTACTACCTAGCACCTACCTGGCGGTGGCTCAATTCCTTGATTTCGTGTTGGTCAAGTAATGCTACTGGGTAATAATCCTCACTGCCCATGGACTTCCACCGCCGCGTGGACCCTTTGTACGGGCAAGTAAGCGGCGGCCCGAACGACTACTACTGACTGGTACGGAGAGAGCCAGGTTTCTCATTGGGTTTCGCTTCCTCCAAGCTAAAGGTGCTAGCAGGAGGTTGGTTATGCAGTGCAAGTAAGTAGTGTCTACTTCGTATAACAGGCCAAGTATACGATGACTACTGCGTTGTCTTGCTGCACGGGGCTTTCTCCCGAATGAAACACCACCTTTCATCTGTACCGTACTCCGTATTTTGCCGGACATTGATACGTGTTAGTCTTGAATCTTCACCTAATATAGGCCTCGCTATCTTGCCGCGAAATTCCCGAAATTCCCGGCATGGCCATCTCTCCCCTACCTACCGACCTTTTTACTTTCTTCGTGCATGTACTCTTGTACTTCGTACCCAGACACCTTTTATTTGTCTCAAAACAAACCTGGTAAATAAAGGCTGCACGGCCCCAACGCCTCCTCGCTACTGTTTCTTGTTTTCTCTTGGCTGCTTTTTCTTTCTTTTTTCTTTTTCCCTTTTTACGAAGTACGCCCCCAGAGCTACTGCTAGTGCCCTGTACCCTACCTCCTACTTATGTATACAGTACCCCTCTCTGCCCAATTTTTTTTTGGTTACGAAGTACTTGTAGCCACTACATATTTCTCGGCGACTCACTTTTGCTCACCGCATCATTTCCCGAGCATGGATGCCAGGCTGGCCCCATGCCCAAGTCGCCGCCCCCTGGCCTGCCCCGAGAAAAAATTATCGACGATCTAATCTCGCGCAGAGGCGGTCGCTCATGTGAGAGAGTAGGACTTTTCCTGTCCTTTTTCGGAGGTATTTCCGAGGATGTAATAGCACTCGTAGTAGGGAGTGTTTTTCCAGCCTGCTAAAAAGGAAGAAAAAAATAAGATAATAAAAAGCAAACGAAAAAAAAAGCAAGGGAGATAACAAGTACGAGGTACTTGACTTGTTTCATGCATGGTGACTTGTAGGAAATTTGTTTTCTCTCTTTACTTTTTTTTTCTTTTTCTTTTTTAGTACAGTAGGAAGGATTCCCTTGTTACAATGTCTCTCTTTTTGTTTGTTTCTTTTTTTTCCCCTGCGGGTGAAAATGAGTACGACATGGGCCGTTGTCTCACCCAGCTGAACGGTTCGGAAAAAACACTGCATGAATCAGTCGTTCAAAAATTGACAATCAATCCCTTCGGATAATTTTGGTAGACACTACCTGTACTTCGTACAACCCGTACAAATATAACATCATAGATGCCAGAATTACTGCGAGCAAAAACGCGCGGCAGCAATACAAGATCAAGCTGACCGCTGCGTCTCTCTCTGTGTCGGTGTACATGTACCCGGTACACAGGGCGCTTGCTTTACCGCATTTTGGTCGCCACCTGGTATCTTATCGCGCGTCAAAGGGATCAAAGATGGATGTACACGCAAAGTACGAAGTACATAAAGTGCTTCCCCCAGGTTCCTGCATAGCGCCACCCTCGACGTGCAGCCGGTCAGTCAGTCAGAGCTCAACTTCCCCACGGGCGCAGCGTGCATGCAGTTACTGGTTGGCTGGCTGGGCGAGGGAGGGTTTCAGCCTTCGCTGATTAGCCGGTGCTACCCTGGAAGCTGTCGATGTTTGTAATCATGCATACCTCCCGGCGGCCTATTGCTTAGTCGATGCGTGGCCAACGTGCATACGGCTAAAGTGCACGAGGGCTGGGGATTAGTTGGAGCAGATAATCATTTGATCCAGCGTCTCTCTCGCTTTGCACCTTCACCTGTAACGTTAAAGCGCCATCGCCGCGCCACGGCAGTCGCGGCGCTCCGGGGCCGATCCCCATAGTGCTTCTGCTCCGTCGAGAGGCAAATAGGATCCATCCTCCAATGGCGGCCGTCTGCAGCAGCTTCATTTGCTCCGTAGAGGCACCAGAGTTGCTGGAGCCAGCGCTAACACGAGGCTCGTGCCGTTCCTTTCCTGCTGACTACAAAGTACTAGGAGGAACTAGAATTAGTAGCATTCCTACTGCGTCTTTAATTGAATGATTTAGTAGTGCGCAGTGCGAGAGCTATCATCGCAAGTACTAGGTAGCAATATACAATATAGTACCTAGTACCCAGAAAAAAAAAAGATTTTTTTTCTTCCTTTTTGTGGAGGTGGCAGGTTTCATGCCAAGTAATACTACCAATAATATTGTTTTTTTTTTGCGGAACACCTTCCTACAAAGTACAAAACGTCGCATTAAAAATGGTAGCCCTCTGGCGTTGTTAGGACAAAGTGCTCCGTATTCCATACCTGGTAACATGGATGCAACTCCTCGAATTAATCTCCTCTCTCTTCTCCAATAAAAAAAAGAAAAAAAGCAGGGCTTTGCCTGGATGGCTGGTTCACACCTCCCCCACTCCTTCATCACAACCCATCAGTTCATCAATGTTTGAGACAGACACAATCCATGCACGAGTAAGAGATACGACGGGTTACCAGCAAGCTCTCAGAAGCATTAGTACCTAGCTCGGGAGATACGTAGATATGCTAACCTCTCCCCTCATCCTGCCCCACTGGCGAGTTTCTTTTTGCTAATGCGTTCCCTCAGCTTTTGCTTTTTCGTCGCCCCTAAGAGAGCGAAGCGAGAGAACAGGAGGAGCAACTGACGAGGGGTTGATCGCCAATGGCTCGTGGGGGCTAAAGCAAACGAACCGGCTGGCTGCCCAGGGTTACATGGCGATGGCGCCCTTAGCACTATCGCCAAGTGAAGTCACGCAGCACCGAGGACACGGGCTTGGGCCGGCCGAGTCCTTCCTGGGGTTCACATCACATCCGAGCTGCCCAGTCGCCTTCTCTCGTGACCGGAGGGGTTTTTCTGTTCAATTTTTTCTTTCCCTTTTTCAGAATGTCACCCCATTCATTAGTGCTTTGCCGGGGAATATGCTAGGGTTCCAAGATTAGGGGAATGTGACGTGTCAGCCGCTGTCGAGGCTATCAGCGCAAAAAGACTCAAATTTAAAATTTGCATCTCGACAAAATACGGCTGGTCACATTAGCGGCATCACGAGTTTTGGCGTATCCGCTGCTGGCACTGGGGTTCTGTCTCGCGCTCGCAAAATGACAGTCCGGGCGGGTAAAACCCGTCTGTCATATTTGACAGCTGACATAAAGGCTTCCTCTACCGTGGGACAAGAAAAAAGAAGGAAAATGAGGCAAGGTACATGGCCCCATAGGCTCGCGTTGCTCTCTTTTTCCCTTTTCACATTTTTGGCGTCTTACAGTAATAGTGTCTTCCTTCCGTCCCGTGTGTGGGGGTTAGCTCTTTTGCCCATGATCGTATTGAGATGTTTAGCTCGAGGCAACTCTGGGCCGCCTTACTTGTCTCTATGATGGCATTATGGGATAGCCGCCACGGCCGCGGATACGAAATTGCTAGCACTTGCTGCTACCGCCATTACAGCACTATTGCTAATATGGCGACATTTGGCGAGCCGTGTCCTTTTCCCATTACTTATAGAGTTTGTCAAGTGGATTTTGGTAGTTGAATATGCCGATACACTGGCCCGGCATCGACGTCAAGTTCCGAAAAAGACGTGGGGATGTTGTTACAACGCGTCATTAGCATAGCATCCAATGAAGCTACGCGCTACGAACACGCACACGTACGCACGTGAAAGAAAGTTATCTGGCTGCGGAAGCGCGCAGGACCCCGGAGACGGCGTTACTACGACGTCGGATGCGTTCTGTCATATTAGCCGACCGGCGAGAACCGTATCCGACTGCAACGAGTTCTCTCTTTGGACGTGTGAAACATGCCTAGCCCGATAAAACTGACGTGGTATCCTTTTCTTCTTCTTCTTCAGCACGGGGTGTAAAACTGGAGGTCAAGGTACCAGGCCTCAAGAGGCCTCAACTGACCGATGTGGACAGTCTGAACAAGGTATTCGGCTGCTAATAGTGATACGTTGCAGATCCGAATCGACTACTAGTATAAGGCTCGGCATTCTAGGTCTCGAGACAGATGCTTCCAGGAATATCGCACGACAGGCTTGTCCAGTTCTCTTTTAGTCGTCACGGCATGTAAGCCAGCAACGGACCAGCAATCGGAGCCTTTAATTAAAAAGCTACTGCATTACCGTACGGAGTTTACATATCCTCAGCCTCTTTGGCTTACCGAAGGAGTGTCACGAATGATGAAGTGGAACTTAATCTGACGCCAGTGTGTAAAGCAGTACGCTGAGATCTCACTATGAACCTACCACGGTTTCCCATTATTCTCAAACAGAAGAACGCTATGTTAGAGAAACCGAAGAAGGGTCTTGTGCCGACCATTGTTAGCTCCCATGCCATGTAGACTGATAGAATTTGAGAAGAGTTCTTCAGTACTCGTAGTAAGTATACATGCCGCCAAGGTACACCGGCAACTACCTACAAGCTTCCTATGTCGGCAATCAAACCGAGCGTAGAAGGTGTCTGTGGGTACACTGCCCGATATGCTACTGTATACATCTGCAAAGTGTCTCTTTGTTTTCGCCCTGGACATGGAGGGACTTCTTCGGCGAATTGAAACCGGACAGGTTTATTTGTCTTTCTAAACCGTAGTAGCCATTTTCGTAAGCATTCTCCAAGGGATATCCCAGATAGTGTGCTGGTGATGGCTTAATAAATACCAACCAACGTTCAAGGAAGAACAGGGTGTCTACGGATATGAAAGTGACAACTTCTTCTAGATGATATGGGTCTACGGAGAACTCCGTAGCTTGTCAATTTTTGCTTCTCCTCCTCCTTCTCCTCCTCCTTCTCCTCCTCCTTCTCCTCTTCTTCTCCCCTTCTTCCATTTTTAAAACCACACCCTCTGTCTATGGAAAGTTGGAGACTAAAGCTTGCTCGAATAAGATTGTGAGGAACTCTTTATTTTGGCAGAGGTAGTATAGCCATGCCCTGGACCGAAAAAAGAAGAACTTTCTTTTCCGACTTCCCGGTCACTGAAAAAAAGAGGCGAAATTGCTATTTAACTTCCATGTGGAGAATAGTCAAAAAAGAAAATTACTGGGTGCTAGATAGGCCTGATGCTGGTTCGGAGTTCTAGGTATGCACTCCTTCGGAGTATATCCGTAGTAAAACAAGTACTAGGCCCATGAAGAAGAAAGAAACGAAAAAAAAAAAAAAAAAAAAAAAAATGAGAT
>JARFTM010000237.1:0-43612 GCA_030278935.1 Trichoderma polysporum | reverse complement strand
ACACCACAAATTTCTGCCGCTCTACCGTTTACTGCGAACTTTTTTTTTTTTTTTTTTTTCGCTCCCACAGTCGGCAAGCAAATGTGCATCTAAGGTGGGGCAAGCGATAAGTTTACCGTAGGTCCCTCATGGCACTAGGCCTATCTAGGACAAGCCTTTTGTTAAAATTTTCTTTCGCGCCTGAGCGAAACGAGCCACCAATTAGTTTTGGGGGTAAGCAGCCAATCAGTGGCGCTACAGATGGAAATTTTTCATGGGCGCTTTTTTTGCCATCGAGGCGGTTGCTGGGGCGAAATGTTGATGTTCGTATGGAGCTACGGAGTATGCGATATAAATAGGATATAAATAGGTATTATTTTCTGCTTCTAAATGGGAAAGATAGCTGCTGAAAGGATAGTGATGCTATCCGCGATAGGCCTTTCCTCTAGGCTCCTCTTATTACTGTCTTGTTCCTTTGGACAGCTAGACACAGTACAGTATTGATAGCTTTTACAAACCACGGACCTTTGCTAGAACTTGCACCGTCTCCGCGACAGCATCTTCCACAGAAATACCTTTGGGCTCCCAGCCAAGATACTTCTTAGCTCTCTGCGGCACTCCCCTCGAGCTGAACGCAAACCCATATACTACCAGGACATCCCCCTTCAGCTTTAGCAGCTCGGCAAGAGTTAGATGCTTAACTGAGATGTCTTTGTTGTACCCTTGCTTCTTAATTTCCTCGGCAACCTTCTCTGCGAGCTCAGAAAACACATGTACGCCATTGGCGGCAAAGAAAAAGGCGTTGGGACCGAAAATCTCCGGGTTTTTATTCTTCGAGGGGTCCTGAGTTGCGTCGACGAACTTGACGTACAGGTCCCCTAGGTCATGTACATTAACATTATCCCACTCAGTCTTGCCAGGCTTAATGATGGGTACATATCCGTCGTCAAGGCCCGCCTCTACAAGGAACGGTAGTTGAACACTTTTCTGATTACCAACACCCAACCCTGTACCATAGATGAGAGGCGGGCAGATGATGGCGATCTTGACTGCGTCGGAAGCAGCACCCAGGACAATTTTGTCAACATCTCTATGGGGTGCGTCGTCGGGAAGATTCACCAGGCGGTCAACGCCATCGACATCGTAATAAATCTGCTCAGCAACGGGGGCTACTCCTTCCCTATCGTTGGTACTGTCGTACCAAGTCAGGATGCCCGTGCCAGAAAGGTGTAACCAGTATCCGGGCTTTTCAGCTGTATGACCCTCCTCCAGACCCTTGGCAATAGCCCGAGCACTAGAAACGTGGTCAGATGAGTCTGCAGTGTCTAGAATGGTTTGTAAGCTAGGATTCATAATCATCTTGTTTGCCTCTTGCAACATACGGATGACAATATCTGCCTCGGCGGCGCCTTTCTCGATGATATTGGTATCCTCGAGAGCGCCATAGGCAAACTTGACGGTTGGATATTTTGCCTTTACTAGTTGGGCACGCGCTTCATCACGAACAAGGACGGTGTATTCATAGTCCTTGTGAGCGTTATAGACATAATCAAAGACCGAACCTCCAACGTATCCTGGCCAATATTAGTACTGAGAACATAGGCGTTGAGATCATTATTTTTCTCATTACCAGTAATGCCAGTCCTATTAACGCCTTTGTGTTAGCTCAGTCAGGCAACTGAAGTGACAAACAGGTGGGGCTTAAGTATGGGGGGGGAGAGGGATATACACAAAGACTTTGACAGCCATGATGCGCGATAGTACGGAGTCTTAACGCGTTAAATACAGTGCAGTGTATAAATACGTCGTAGGGTTAGAGAGCTTTTGAACTGAATTTGCCAAAAACCTATATTATTTGGACATGGAAGACCAAACAGTGGTTTATATAGTTTCCATGTGGTATACGCACAAATTCTACGTAGCACTCCTGCCGAGTACGGTACAACAGCATCGCGCAAAATTTTCTCGTCCGGTAACGCATAACGGGTATGGAGGGTGGTATCGAGAGACCAATTGCGTAGATAACCCACAGAGTGATATCATCTACTCCGTAGGCCTGCATCCATTCCCCCAATCGTGACACAGGTTCGTAATATATGTTGGTAGGCAATACATAATAGAGATGGCAACTATCACCGAGGTGTATCAAGCTGCTACGCCCTGTTTCCAGAATCCATATTGGTATCCCCACGTTTTCTAACCCCCGCCTTTGCCTGCCTCACATCGCGATGAAACGCAGTAAAATTACCATATATGGGCAGTGATCATTCAGATAACCGGGACGGCAACGGGGCTACTACGCCTAAAAGAATGCGAAGCTTAGTCTTAATGTGTTCAATCCCGTAGCCTTAGACTATCTACTGCCTCGAATTGGAAGCCCCCCTCGCGCGATAGCGTCGTTCAGCCCCGCCTCATGCGGTCTTGGGTGGCACAAGCAACCAACCGCTTATAGTAGCTCGCCATTGAAAAACACGAGATGCTGATGCAAGAACCAACACCTTTTCCACAAAGTGCCTGAGTGCAGCTGATTGGCTGACAGGCTGATTGATTAGCTTTTTATTGTGTGATTCTGACTCTGCTCTCTTCTCCCTGCTTCCTACCCCTCCATCTCACTGCCTTCTCCATTTCAATTTATGACATCAATTCGTCTAGACCTTTAAAATTATTTCGCCCAAATCCTCTCCTCTCTCACTATGCCTGACTATACTTACAAAAGCTCCGGTACTAATAACCAGGTTTGTCATACCCACTCCTCAGCTGCGCAGCTGCGCGAGAAGAAAAGAGCAGACAAGGGATTGATTTCTGACGGACGTCTCACAGGGCAACCACTACTGCGCTCGGGATTACGGAAGCAGCGCATCCAACTCCAACTCCTACCACTACTCCAACCAGTAAATCTACTCAAGGCATAGAACCATGGTTAGACAGCTGACAACAAGACCATAGAGACGGCTCCTACTACTACTCCAACCCGAACGGTAGCACATACTACAACAATGGCGCTGGAAATTCTACCTATACTTCTTCCAGCGGAAATTCGGGAAATTCGAGTAATTCGAGTACCCAGTCTGGCGGCGACAGCAAGAAATAGAAATCCAATCTATCAAAACTCGAGTTAAGAGGCAATTGGTAGTAGGTAAGACTAGGATGTTGGACAAGAGAGCATTGGGAAATGCCAGATTTGTCATGAGATTGTAAGGCTCTAGCTAGAAAACCGTCTGGAATTCGCCTATGCGATCATCACTATCGTAGTGCAAATGCAATCAGTTGACTTTCCTACATAAAAACAATAACTAAATCCTTTGTCCCTAGAAATTTACCCTCATTTCGTCAAGCATCATATGAATCCTGAGCAGGCATGTTAAATCCTCCAATGCCGCAATGTTATATAAAAAGCAAAATTTCCTCCTTAGCCTAGAAAAGCAAGCAAAGCAACAATGATGCCATTCCCTGAAAACAAAAGAAGGAAGGAAAAAAGAAAAGAAAAGAAAAGAAGAGTCGTGAGCCGGTGTGCATTTAGATGTGACCTGAAAAGTGAAGAGACAGAAAGATGATCAAGATCGTGTAGACGAATGTCTCGACAAGAAGTTGCTGCATGAGAATACCACGTTGCTCTCGGGTGAAGCCTTGCATCTCACCAAGAGCATACCAGCAAACGGTAGAGTCAAACTTGCCGAGCAGAGCAAGAAATCCAACAAGAGGGAAAACGATAGAGAGGAGAATAATTCCAATGAACAAGATCTTGCGCTTGCGCTCCGCTTTTTCGGGAGATCGGCGGCGATCCATGATTTCTCCTCGGGCAGATTCAATCAGTTCAGCTTCAGAGGGAGTCAAGACACCTCCGGTCTGATTTCTAGAGACCGCCCATGGTTGAGTGTTCTGAGATTCGGGTGGAGGAGCCTTGATTCGGAGGCATTTGGCTCCCAAGGCAGCTGCAGCTCTGAAGTGCCCAAAGCGAGTTGATCCTGGAGTCGGACGCAGAAACGCTCTCGATCTCAAGGAGCCCAGAAAGGTTGATGATGGGGTCGGCGTATTGTCGACGAAATCAAACTCAACTGAATCTCTGGTATTAGCAAGAGAACTATTAAGATTCGCTTTATTGTCAGCGAATAACTCACCAGTTGGACGGGCATGGGTTATTTGTTCACGAAAGACTGCCGCAGAGGGACGTGTCACGGGAGGATTGTTGGAGCCACCAAAGCGGTAGCCGCCAGAAGAAGATGGACCAGCCTCATTAGAGTACCCTGACCAGAGAGGCCCAAGTCTCGCTCTTTGAGCAAAAGAATCGGATTCATCTGCGCTGCGGTATCTTTGAGAGCCGTAGGCTTTAGCGGCCTCTTTCAAATCGATTAAATCGAATGGTAGACGAGAGAATATGTTCGCAGAATCGTCGCTGGGTAGGGTCGTATCCTTAATTCGAGTTTCGCAAAAAGCCTGATCAAACTCATTAACCGTCTCCTTATGACGAATGACTCGGGGCCAGACGGTCTCGGTGGAATCAGTTCGCGTCAGGGCCAAAGTAGTATCTGCCTGTGCTCGAACGTTCGTATTTGAGCCTAGAGCCTGATAGTCATCAGGGCCGTCTTCCAACTCTATAACTCGAGCCGTGCTTTTCCAGTTTGGAGGAGTTAGAAAAGGATTCGACAACCGCCGGACAGCAGCCGCAGCGCGAGCAGCAGGTCGAGTAGTCTCACGAATAGCTCTCTGTTGACGCTGGTCAACATTCGAAGCTTCGAATTGATTGGCAATGCGAGTATTGGCCTGCACATAATCCTCGGCGAAGTAGCCCTCAGGATGATGAATGGATCGATTACGTCGATGCGAAATTGTACCGGCTGGCTTATAGTTCTCAGCTGGGTAGGGATGTTGTTCCATAATATCAGAGACATCTGCAAGGCTGCTGCCTGTGCCTTTGATCAGATTGAGCTCAGATTGATTTGGAACTCTGCCGACTGGTCCAGTAGTAACAGTTTGCCAATCAGCATCTGTACCCGCATCAGTGCGGATACGTGGCCAGCATTCATCATCATCAGCAGCGGCAATCTCTGGGCTGTGCTCAGTGCTGAGTTGGTAACGAGCTCTCTGGCCCCTAGTTACTGGAATTCGGACCTCATCATCAACCTTCTAGGTCGACTGAACCGCGGTCGGATTGTAAAAGGTAGACTTGTTGTGCATAGCGGATCCTCTTGGCTCAGTCTTGGTTCTCATGGTGACAACCCTTTCATCGCTCGCGGCTGTAGGCCGACGCACCGAGTTCTTGGTTTCTCTTGTACTGGAGGGATGTAAAAAGGTAGAGTAGGCCTCCCCATCATACTTGAAACGATCTGTGCTCTCGCTGCTCGAAGTCTTGGAGTTGATCGGGAATGCTCTAGGCCCAGCTGGTGGCCGAGATAAGTCTGCCCCTTGAATTGTACCTCCATGGACAGGCTGTCTGATGAAACCAGTGTGTCCGCGGTAGACAAGGGTTGGGTCACAGTTTGCCTCAGTGTCCGTTCTCATAGGATGCGCCTCATGCACTCCTGGACGACTAGAGAAACCAAACGCGTCAAAAGGAGTACCAGGCCTCTTGAAAGGCGGCTTATCTCCTTTGCCTGTAGCGCCGTCGTTGTCATCCTCATAATCAATCTCAGGAACGAGTCCCAGGCTCTTCAGAGTGACCTTGACTTTTGGGGAACTGGTTACTGGGCCGTCAAGCTCATCGTCACCAGCAATAGTCTCCCATTCAGAACGCGCTTCATCGCGATCCACCCGGGGGGATAATTTGGGGTGAGTAAGGTTGCGTCCCATACTCCATGGCGACAGAGACGGAAGATCCGAAGCAAAGGATTGATTGCCGTCTTGCTTCGGAAAATCATCGTAGGGAGAGACATCATGAAGCGAAACATCATGCATAGAAGACGTAGTAAATGGGTCATCGCTTGATTGAGCTCTGGCTACGGCTTGCTGATAGCTGGTAGGAATGTGAACGATGGTTGGTTTGCTCCATCCATATCTTGGGATAGAGGACTTTTGAAAGTTAGCATTGCCATAGCAGAGAGAATTTGGTAGGAAGGGAGCATACTTCGGCAAAGTTGATGGGCATGTTGGACTATTTCATAGGTCGGATATTTTTAGAGACTTTTGATGCTTTGATCCCTTTCTTTGATGATAACCTTTGTAGAGTTGAAAGGTGAGATGAATTTCTACATTTGAAAGGGAGAGATAGCTGGTGTTCAGCGACTCACTATTTGAAAACTACTCAAAGAGAATAGATGAAGGGCTCTGAAGAGATGCCAATATCTCTGGTGATGGTGATCTGATTGTAGTTGAATCTTGAGGTGCTTGATGAAACCACTAGACTTCCTCGGGCAGTGATGATGATGATAGAAATAGGATGAAGAAGTTGAAGAGCCAAGGTCCAAGCTGAAGACCGAAGAAAGGAAGAAGCGTGATGAACACGTGCACGCGTTTTGTGATGAAAATAATCAGTGCGAAGCAGTGCAATTAATGGAGTGGAGATAGGAAAACTCGGGTGTTTGATGGGAAGGTAGGAAAGGGAAGGTTCCTTGGGGTTGATGTTGGGGGGAAAGAAATAGCTGAGAGCCGGCCAGCTGGCCGAGGGGAGTGAATGCTTGTGGGCACAACCGAAATTCAGGTGAAAGCCCTAATAGATCTGTCTATCCGTCTGTCTATGTTTGTTTACAGCAAACGCGTCTAATTTCATCCAGCCTTTTGCCTTGAATTGTATGATTTTCCTGCATTCTACGCGATTTTCTCTCTCTTAATAGTTATGTCTACCAAGACGCTCAAGTATTTGCACTGCAGAGAAAGGCTGTTGGCTCGGCATTGCATTGCATTAAGGAGTATTTTTACTTATACCATTCTTGATATAGATCTGTAATCACTAATTTTGGAATATTCATCTATATGCCATGGATTTTTAGACCTTTTTGTACAAAAGAAAAGGAGTACTAAGGCGTAATGAGAAATTCGTGTAGATGATGGCATTGCTACTTTGGTGTGGAGTAGAGGTGCCGCTATCACTAGCAGTATTAGACGTTCCTATTTTTGACATGGCTTGGTGCTAGGATCTAACAATCAGTGCTGCCAGAATACGAAGCACAATGCCTGCTCTATCAAAGAGATACTCTGGAAAGACAAAGAAAATTCACCTGGAATACGCAATCGTTGCATTGAAAGAAAACGGTCCCCATAGCGGAAGGTAGTTTATCAAAGGTGATGCAAGGGTCATCGAACAGAGTTTTGTGCGCCAAGTTGTATTCTTATCAATTAAATAAATCATCGTCATTGATTGGCACGTATGTACAATTGTGTTTATTCTTCATTAGTATTCTTGTAGCGATATCTGCCGGATCGTACGTGTAGTTGATGTGCTACCGTTGAGCCGGTGGATATGAGACGCCAATGCTAGTACAGCTACTACTACCACCTCGGACTAAATCATGGAGCCCATTGAGCCTTTTTACCTTATCCGTCCCGCGAGCCAATCATCCCGCCAGGGTCCCTTTGGCTCTAAATATTCCCCCAATCGCCCACACTGCTAAATCGGCATCCGAGGTATGGAACCAAAAGGGACTCGGACCCCTGCGATTGGTCTTACGCGGTACTAGAGCGCTGGAAGTTTGTCACTCTGTTACACACTAGCAACGACAGCACGGGCAGGCCCCTGTTAAATCACGCTCGAGATCTTCGAGCCCGACTCTGTCTTCGAGTCCAACCGTCGGCTCTTCTTTCATAACCGGCTCCATCAGCGAAGCCAGAGAAGCCACTTCGGCCAGCCCAACTACTTGTCTCCCCTTTGCCATTAGTAGGCAACATTGAGGCTGGCCTCAGAGGCATTCGTTATGGCTTCGCCCGGTCGGCCTTCGCGTTGGGATGTGCTTCCAGATGAGATCGTGCTCCAGATCATTAGCTGTAAGAGCTCCACCTGCCCCTCCACTATCTTGTCGTCTCCGTAGATTGGGAAAATGAGGCCTGTGCTCACTGTCTCTGTCTTTGCTGCCATCAGATCTCGATCCTTTCCACATTACCAGACTGCAACTTGTGTCGCGGAAGCTGCAAAAGCTCTGCCTTGATGATGAGCTGTGGAAACGTCGCTGCTTCGAAGAATCATCATGGTACCAGCGACTAAAGAGCCGCCGTCGACTTAACTCTCCCAGCGAATCCGAAGACGAACCCAGAGATGGAGCGGTGTTGCTGAATCCAGAACCAAGCGGTGACACCATCGCTGATGACAATGAGACTACGATTGGAGAGAAAAACAGTGCTCAGCCAGCACAACGGCGACGGCGAAGCCCCCGATGGCAAGAGCTCCAAGATATGGCCAACTGGGACCCAACGTTCTCCAGCGAACGTGTGTCCTGGTACAGCGAGTATATTCAACGGAACGGACCAACTTGTGTCAACTGGCTGCAAACCCCCCGGATCCATGATCGAGGTATCGAGGCCATTATCGAGGCTCGAGGAATGGAGCTGTACTACCCTTACGATGGAAACGACGGCCTAGGCACCATGCTGGCCGTATCGCCGCTCGACGATGGCTCAATATGTTTGTGGGACGTCAAAGGGACACGGAACAAGGCTGGCTCGATTCTTGCAACAAGCAAATCCGATATACTTTTCATCGATGGGCCAGGAAGCCAGAACACTCGACGTTCCAAGAGGGTTGATACAGGGGTTACAGAATGCGTTAGCGTAGACAACCATAGGCATCGCGCATATTTTGCTGTACAAAGCCGTGAGTAAACCAGACGCTTTGACAGCATTAGCGCATTGGCTTATCGGGTGCTAACATTTGGCTGCAGACTTGATCGAAATCGATCTCGAACGGCTAGAAGTCGTGAGCCGCGAATCATTTGAATGGTCCATCACCGCACTTTCGAAGATCCAAAATGACGTTCCCCTTACAGTGGGAACATCCCTCGGTATCCATCTATTCGACCCTCGTGCAAGAACTCGGGCAGCGCAAGCCGCGGTAGAACGTGTGGATCAGAACGACATATTCAAGTCAATTTTCGATCCAACACCATTGCTACCATACGCCTCACTATCTCAGCCTACCCCCGTCAGCATCGTGCACCTTCCACTGCATGGATCGCCAGATCTAGTATCACACGACATTTACGTGGCCGGTAGATTCTCCAACATCCTGCACTATGACCGACGCAAGTTCCCCGTCATTATGGATTCAATCTACTCGGGGGCTACGATCAATAGCATGGCGGCAATGCCCCACCCATTCTCCTCTCTAGATAGCGAAGTTAGACGGCACGGCGAGCTCACCGCGGAGCAGGTAGCCAAATCCAAAGAAGGTAGCGAGGGCTGGACGCTGATAGCTGGAGGGACATACAAGTCTAAAGGTTCCCTTGAAATTTTTGGTCTCAGCCAGGCTGCTGCCGACCCGTTTGGTCGCGAGATGATGCAGAATTCTACCATGAAGAATAGGCAAACTGCCGCGTCCGCTGCAATCCTATCAGTGGCCAACCACGGGAGCAAGATTGTCTTTTCAGATGGAGCTGGCTCCATCAAGTGGTTTGAAAGAGACGGCTTAACAGAGTGCCGCCAGCTAAGGATTGGTCACTGCGAGGGAGACGATGCTCCATCGCTATTCGCCTCAATGAGTGCGGCCGGCGAGCTCGCGCGTAAAATTGTCTCGACACAGTCGAGGGAAGCACCAGATCGACCCAATGACGATAACGTTTTGTTCTGGACAGGCGAAAGATTGGGGCTAGTCAGCTTCACTCCAACGCCACTCTACCACTCCAATGATTTTGAAGACGAGCAGGATCCCAGCACTATGGCCGAAGAAGAGGAGAGAAGACGCTACGCGGAACAGATGCGCGAGGCTCTGGATCTGCAGGCGGATGAGGTTAGATTCATGAATACCTTTGGAAGCGGAGTGCTTGGCGAATGAGGGGATGGAGTTAAATAGTAGACTACCTACCAAGTCCACGAATGGTGGACATGTTGTTCGGGGGAAAAATGAAGACGGGGGCCATCACGACACTTGGCCACCCGTCCAACGGAAGAGAAGAGATTGCCAGTCCTACATAATTTCATACCCACCGACCAATACCTATTAATCAAACAAACAAAAAGGCAGAATATTGCCGATCAAATGACCCGTGATAGTCACGGCCAGGTATTACTGAACTAATGGCAATCCAGACCCTTTTGGAGCATAAACTTGCTGCGACGCTACATGTGCTTCTGCTTTACTATTGATCCTGTGATTCGTACTAGATTAGATAAAATGATAGTGATAGGACAGCCAGCCTGCGCCTCGTACGCGAGCCACCAATAAGTTCCCAGTGACTAAAAAGGCGGGCGAGCCAATGAGGCGAAGCACGCTATAATCTCTTACTACAAACGAGGGACTAGCGATCACCGGGGATGGAGGTTTTGAGAGCTCACCGCAAACATCTATTGGGCTAGCTCATGCCTACATGGCTAGGCTACCTTGCCTTCCCTTATACTATTTTTTTCAGGGCGTGATGCCACCTTTTACAAGCTTACTGGACGATTTCTATGAATGACCAGGTTTGGTGGGCAGGAGAGAAGCAAGGCAGCCAATCATGGGATGTTGAATGCTGCATCATGTCCAATGACGACGTGGCCCAGCGTTGTACTTACTCTCGTCAACAAATCGGTCTGGAGAGTCGACTGCACGAGAGGAAATGGCCGTGCCTGTGTGGCTAGAGCAGATTACACAGTACCATTATGAAAAGAAAAGAGAGAGAGAAAACCGAACGGAGGTGGCCAAGGTTACGGTACGGACAATGGAAACCGAAAACGCCCGTCCTTGGTTCACGGAGAGAGAATCAAAGGATGATGTTGGATTTTGGCGTCCATGGTCGGTCATCTGACACGAGACCCAAGACTCTTGCATCGGTAGCTTGGAGTCGACTGCCGGCAATCTTTGATACGCAGTCTGTCTGCTTGAGGAGAGAAAACTCGGATGCAGATGCTGGGCTTGCAGGCTGCGGTGCGAGGAGCAGATGGCTGTAGTACTGCTTCGTACAGTACTACCAATGCAAAATCACATTGGATGGGCGGACAAGGGAATGGCACGAGCAAGGATCCCTCTGTGCCAACGCGCTGCTGCATCCGCCTCCACCGCTGTGCAGGTGAAGAAGACGCTAGCAAGACCAGCGTCTCGTAGTGCCATTGTGGGAGCGCATTATGTACAGTATGTGCGTTTGCTGCTGCTCGTCAGTGCTCGTGCAGAAGAGGAACCTTGGTGTTGTAGCAAGGGAGCCCTTGCTGTGAGGCGGCTCAACGCCTGTGTCTCTCCCACGGGTCTCCATCATCACCGTTTGCGAGTACTACCTGTGGTGTTCGTACTTCCCGCACTTCCCCTACCAGTATGTGCCTAGCAGTGTCACGGTAGCAGTAGAGCTCCATCCTTGTGGTATTCGCGACGTTGACGACGTTGGATGGCCAGTACAGGTCGACTGGAGGGCTTTGCGTCCACGATCACTGTAGATATCTAGCAGCAGCTAGCGTACTCCGTAGAATCTGGTGTAAGTACAGTATTAACGCAATCACAAGAGCCCGCCAAGCATCCGGATTCCGGATCCAGAGACCCCTTCGTCGCGCCCTCCAAAGCTCCGTTTCTCCTCTGCTCTGCTCGTGTCGGCCCAGAAATGAAGCGATAAAAAACTTCGCTGTGCTGTTCTCAGTGTCGCCGCACAGAGAGCCTGGAACCCGCTAAGCGGCCCTGGGTGCATATCTGCTGCATCCTGCAGCTGCATACACCGCTGGACGGCCCAATGAAGGCTGCCCACAGGGCGTGGATTCTGTCCAGCAGCGGGCCCTAGACGGGGATATTTTCTTGAGCCAGCTGCAAGGATCAGAGCAGATGAGGGGAGGAAGAGGGGCAAAAGGCCATCCGGTGAGTCTCGGCGAGAGGCGCAAGAGAGCGCCAACGAGGGGGTCAAAGGCGATAAGATGGGAATGAAAAGAGAGAGGGAGGAAGAGGATAGATGAAGAGTTTGGACGGAGAGTTTGGATAGAGAGTATAGTGCAAGTAGCGAAGGGATTTAGAACACCCAAGGTGAGTACGGAGTACTCTATGCTGGTATTGGAGCATGGAATGGAGCATGGAACAAGGGCCATTGGATATGGGGTAGCATCACAGTACATACAGTATGTTGTAGCGTTACGGAGTCCAAGAAGAGCAAAAGGAAGGGAAGTCATAAGCATCGCGAGCTAAGACAGACAGCCCTGGATCGGATGATTTGGCCATGCCTCACTGATCGTCCCAGATGTGGGGGCGCAGCTTCGGCAGGCGTCCAAGTATGAGAGCGCAAACAGCATCTACAAAGCACGGAGCAGAGCTACAAGGTATTTCTTTTTCCTCTTGATGCCTTGTGGCAGGGCTAGTGCTGCTACCTACCTATTAGTAACAACTGTCCAGTCAATGCTGGCAAATTGGCAGCTAGTGGAAGCAACATCACCAGGTATTCCATTACACGGGGCGTAATTGGATTATTCGCAGAAAACTCGGAACGAGTCCACGAGCTGCTCTCGCCACAGATCCGCGAGTCTACAAAAAGAAGTCGCCTTACTGGTAGCCTCCCCGAGAAGAGCCCCAGAAGATATCGTACTGATCCAGCTACTGGGCATCTTGGGAGGGCGTACTCTGTAGAGATTGATGTACTGATACTCCCGTACAAATCTGCCTTTCCCACTCCCACTCCCTATACCTCTCTCTTCTTCCCTAGTCAACCAATCCATCAATCAATCCTCCCATCAGTCAATCCCGCCCACGCTGCAGAACCAAAGGGAACGATTGCATCATCCGCGTTCGTCCCTTCGTCGGGATCAAACACTCTCGAGCTCCAAACCTAGCAGCTACAGCCATTCAAACATCGGCCAACACCCTCAAGGGCACACACCACCACCACACCTCGCACATGCGCGCACACACACACAAACCCGCACTCGCATATCACGTCTGTCCACGCTGGCTGGCATAAAAGAGCCAGCGAGGCGATGATCAAAGACGTGCGCCGCTTGTCGTGTCCATCTACGGCTGGCTTTGGCATGCAGGGTTCTCCAGCCGACGCCCGTGATTTGGCGACAATTGCCTCTCTTTTTCGCTTTCGGAGACAAAAGCCCAGGACCCTTCGCTAATACTACGCGCTATGCTGGCTGCTGCATGACTGACTGAGGCGATTTCTTGGTCTGCACTTCTCGCCCGTGGCACACCTTTCCCCCCCTGTTCCTTCGCTTTCTCAGCAAAGCAAAATATTTCTGGTTAATCAGTTTTCTTTTTTCCCTTTTCCCTTTTCCTCTTTGCTGGTGTTTTCTCTTTCTCTCCTCGGCTTCCTCCTTAGCTATTCTTAATGGTAGCCGGGAGGTAATTCCAGGTTGTAATTCAGGTATCTATCCCCCAGTCCCTCCCTGTCAGTCCAATCCACCCCCATCCACCACACCGACGGTGGCGGACAGCGGTTTGCCTGGTCCTGCTCCGGGACCGGTGCCACCCGTTGAGAGACAACTCAGTCTGCCAGCTCACAAACTTCTCCCATCCCACACTCTCCAATTCCGCCAGAGCCCACTCGTCTTTCATTCGGGGAGAGCGACAGAGAGTAAGAAAGAGAGGACGAAGAGAGAAAAAAGGGTTAACACGACGAAGCAGGATCTTGCATCGCGCCGGCTGTCCAGCAGCGGAGTAACCGCCTCCTTTACCACTACATCGACCACATCAGCCAATACATCTTCTCAGCCAGACTGGGCGAGCTGTCTTCTTGGTGGGTGGGCTGGAGCATATGCTGTTCGATGGCCTTCTGGGTGGTTGGCGGGGGAAATCCGCTTGGTGACGCTGCCGCCTCCTCATCCTCCACTCCTGCTGGTCAGGTGGCGGCGGCTTACATCAAGCGCGGCAGCTATTCGAGCAGCAACCACATTGGAACCGGAGCTGGGCTCGGTCCCAGCACCAAACGAAGGGTTGTCTATGCAGATGGGAGCGCTGCCACCACCGCCTGCAGCGACGCAGGCTGTTACGGCATCACAAAGCGCCCCCGACTGGACGACTGGGGCCGCGTTATCGGCTACCATGGCAAGGGCCATCATGCTGCCGGCTGCGAGTTTGAGTATTCCGGTGTCGACCCCAGCCCTGCAACTCCCATGACGGCAGATGGATCTGGCTCGATACATGTCAAAAACCTCGCCTTTCTTGTCATTCGGGAACGGGAGCCGTCTCCGCCTCCGACGCCGCCCCCACCGACGGGCCTGTCTCCGGACCACCGAGGCGGGTTTCCACCTCCACCGCATCAAGTATCCGGAGTCGGTTTCGGCCCAGCGTCCTTTACATCAGCGGCTCCCATGGAGCGTACACAATCTGGTTTGTCCATATCGTCCGACACCTCCGCTGTAGACTCACCGTGTGATCAAGGCGGCGACTGTGGGCTTCATGATCACCCGCCGCTGCTCAGCGATCTTGCCGCTGCCCGACTCGTGCGTCGGCATGTTGCTGATATTCGCCGACGGAGGCACCGCGACTCACAGCATGGCCGTATTCTCAAAGCCTTGATCAATCCCAAGTCCAGGGAGGCAGATTATCCGCTCGACAACGACGCCCTCCGGAGCATCTTTTCTGCTGCAAACGAGCTCTTCTTCGCGAATAAGCTTGCACAGAGGGTCACATGGGACTGGAGCCACCCAGCCAGCGCACAATACGAGAGTCACATAGTCGGCACTACTGCCCTACGCCGAAGTATTCGTTTAGGGGGGTATGAGACTCTCATCGTATTATCGTCGCCAATCCTCAAAGACACCAAATATAACCGCCGTCTCCTCATCTCTACTTTCTTGCACGAAATGATTCACAGCTTTTTATTCATCACGTGTGGTATCAAGGCCCGACACCATGGTGGCCATACAGAAGGTTTCCGCCAGATCGCTGAGATAATCGATGACTGGGTTGGGAAAGAACACCTTCGGCTGCGAGACATGGAGGCCGACCTCGAGCGTTTCATCCATGAGGATGAGGCGCCACCCCTTACAGCTGGCCACTCCATGATGGACGGTGGCCCAACACATATGGACAATTATCATTATTATAACAACAACAATAACCCTGCCTCGATGTGGCCCGTCTCCGAGTGGCATCATGCCGAAAATCGAGACTATCGAACCATCGAAGCCCCTCAACCGTATAAAAGATATCCCAACAGCAATGATGAGTGGGAGTGGCATGATAGGGAAGGGTTCCCGGCCCGCGACATCCCTTTATATCATCATTAACGACCTCACATAAACAGTTTATTTATTTGTTTGATTTTTTTGGATTTTTTTGCTTTTGCTTTTGTTTTGCTTTTGCTTTTGCTTTGCTTTTGTTTTTTTTATGATGTGTATCTTCTGATATCCAAACTGGCGTGCACTCACGCGTACTGACTACTACCATTTTCTTTTGTTGCATGGAACATGAAAAGAAGAGAAAAACATGATATGATGTAGAAATTGGGGAATTTTGGAGTTTTTGTGTGCTTTTTCTGGTGCATTTTGCTTATTTGTATATAAAAAAATGGTGTGAACGACTACGCAGTTTTGAACTTTTTCTGTCTAAAGATGTATATAGAGGTTTTTCATCTATATCTTATATCTGTCTCAGCGTCTAAGCATTTGAACAGTATGGGCTACTGTCTTCATTTTACAGCGGGAGGAATAAATGTATAAATATAATTCTTTGAGATTTTGATTGCTGTGTAGATACGATCGTCTCGTACTAATAGGGTTGCATGTGATATTTTGGGGTTAACGCATGACAACTTTCTGTTCAGCTAAGTCGGTGAGACGGGCACCAAGGGTAAGCTAGAGGGAGTAACTAATCTAACTCTGGAATCGTCCTCTTTATTCCCAAGCTTGCAGCTCCTAGCCATGGGAGTCCTGCATGAGGGATCCATGACAGGCGACAGGTCATCTGCTCATTTACGTCATGGTAAAACCTCCCAGTGTTGCTGACGGAGCGTTAGAAGAAAAAAAGAGGCAAGGTCCCTATTTTCATCTTTCAGATAATCTTTTGTCATTTCTTATGTAAAATATCATTTACTATGTGAGTATCATTTTTCCAACGCCAGTACCGATGCAATATCTCCGTGCACACGTGTATATATCAACATCCAACAATCATTCAGAGGACCACATATGTGTGTCCAAGCATCTATGGCTTGATCTCTTCCCCAGGAACTGACTGCCACGTTGATCCCTCCTTTTTCTTTTCCCTTCCTTCTCTTTCTTTCTCTCGATTGCGCGCGTACGATAGGTACGTGCATCTGTAGGTATTTATTGATGTTAATTATTTGCAGCGGTTGTAGCCTTGTAGGTGTTGCCTCGGTTTTTACCGAGCAGAGGAGATGATGCAGTAGCCTCGTCATCTGACGCATCCTCATAGTCGTCTATGGGGCTCTCGTCTTCGAGCAAGACGGCATTTTCCTCGTTGTCTTCATTGTCGCTGTTATATGCTGAAGCTGTGGGTCCATCGCCTTCCACTATCATGAAGACGGGGATGGCACCAATAGCAGCGACGATGCCCAGAAAGAAGTACGCTGAGACGATGTAACCGTGTTGGACACCCCAAGAGAAAGCAACACCGGTGGAAGCGGGTCCGATAGCTCGCCCAAGGCCACTGAACATGGTGGCAAAGCCGTTCAAGGTGCCCAGAATGCTGAGGGATATGGCGGAATTGGTGAGGAGGATGGTTGTGGAGGGAAAGGCAATGATGATGGCAAATGCCTTGACCATCATGATACTGAGGATAGCGACAAAACGCGTCGCGGGCGTGGGAAGCAATGAAGTGTATGGAGTGGCAAAGTAGATGAAAGGTGTCAAGACGGCTGCCGATCTGGTTAGCATTGGTGTAGAAGGGGGGAAAAGGCATTCCTTTTCTTTGCGGTAGACTTACAAACTACTTTGAAACAGTTTAGAACGCCATATCGGTTGACCATTGGCGGATAAATGAGGAATTGAATCAATCCACAAGTAATACCGTAGATGGTGAAGAGCGTTCCGATAGTACCTGAGCTAAGACCAAATCCACCGGTAAAATAAAAGGGGAACTTTGTGTTCTCGGGGGTACGAGGGATGATGGGGTAATCCAGGAAGACGGTGATATTCTGGTCATACGCAACCGAATGGAAAGCCAAAAAGGTATATGAGATGAGATTTATCGTTGTCTGGTAAGAGAAGACGTCTTTCATTCCAGTAGAGACTTTCTTTGACGTAGCCTTTTTGGGTGTGATTCTGTCTGGCACAAGCGGTGCGGTAGCCTCTCCATCAACGAATGACCTGCGGCGCTGGGAAACGAGCTGTGGCTGTCGGCGGAAGACTCGTGTGAGACGCTCTCCGACCAACAGTCCCCAATCTTTTTCCCCGTTCTTATCAGCAAGCGTTTCTTTCAGAAAAAGAGTCGCGCTGGCGGCAGAGATGAGGAAGAAAACGGTGGCCAAGAGGTTCGGCAGGAGATAAGGGAATTTCTTGAACAGCTCGATGTTGCCAAAGACGTCAGGGAACTGCTTAGCCGGCTGGGCAAAAAATCCACCAAAGGCAGGCCCGACGACTGAGCCAAGAGACCACACGAGAGGCATGATGGAGAAGGCTCTCGGCTGGAGCTCTTTTTCAGTGACCATTTCAGCGACCATGGTTCTAATGATACCGACTATATGAGGCAGCAAGTCAGTGTTTCATTCACGAGTTAAAGTTAGTGTTGAGGCAGAAAAGATGAGGCTAACCGTTGCCATTGCCACCACCCATAATTGCTCTAACAGTAATGGCCATGGTAAGACTCGTTGACATGCCCCATATGATGAAGCAAATCATGGTGCTGATAAGTCCGTAGATGAGCACCGGTTTCCTGCCAAACCTGTCTGACGCCTTGCCCCAGGGAACGGCTGTGATACTCTGGCATATAGAGAAGACGGAAGATGTGACGCCAGCCCATTTTGCTACCTCGTCACGCTTGATGCCAAATCCTCGAATCATTTCAGGGAGGTAAGGCCATACGGATGTGTAGGCCAAGGGCTCTGCGAACCTGGCAACAGCTATAATTCAGGTAGTTAGCATATAACGGATTCCGTAGCCGCGGTCATGGCGAGTGAAACAAAAGTGGTCTGCAGATGTTCATGCCTCACTTGAAACAGAAGCAGGTAGCTCATATTAAGCACTCGACAGCATTGTTTGATATTCTGTACATGGCATAGAGCAAGAGTATTCAAACACTGCAGATAATATGTCCGTCTGAAACATACGTCGACTGCACTCTGTCTTGGCCATCGCTTCAAATTGGCAGATTCTGCATTCCATCTCTCCATCTCCATGCTCATATGCGTTCTGACCCAAGCTTACCTAAAATTGCCAGCTGCTGCACAGGCAGCTTCGGCTTAGATCTGGAACCTCTCGTCATTGTGAAGGCTTTATTGCACTGCTGTGTGGAATGCAGTGTAAAGGAAAAGGTAAAAAAAGAAATGCCGTGAACAGTAAGCGATCAACGGCAGTCAATATAACCAGGATAAGATCGGGGAGATGGATTGTCTTTGTGCTAGAACATGGCTCTGCCACGCGAGATGACGGGCATAAAGGAGAAGAAAGAAAGAATGCTCGTAGCTTAGGAACAGCGAAGAGCCGACGTTTAAGGTGAGAGAGAGAGCGTGAAAGGACGAAGTCGTGAAAAAACGAAGAAAATCATTGGCGAGAAAGTTTGTCAACGACGCACCCCGGGACTGTCTTAGCCTCTAAACCGCCCAGGATAATATATTCGGTCCCACCTTGACTAGTCATCTGCACAGGCGGTCGATGCGCTAGCAAGAACAGGAACGCCCTGCGTGTGGTGAATACAACCAAGGATAGTAATAAATCCAGCTTCGGCTTCGGAGCCAGCCACTAGGCGCTGCGGAAACGTCAAAACGCCACGGCCGAACCGATCCCATCAATGCCTGGTTGGCTTTTTATTTTATTTTGGGATGGATGGGTGGATGGACGAGGATTAATTCTTCTGCCGGTTTACGATTTTGCATACCTTTTCGTACTGGGCATGGGGTATACTTGCATTGTCAGGGCACGTCTACGGTATGTATATAAGAGAGAGACCCATCATCTCTCTGCTTACTGGGCGAGTCAAAGTATAAAAAACTCCGTGACTTACATACAGTAGCCCTTTCGCTCGGCTCCGGTCCGTGCTGCAGGCGAGCCGAGATGCATTCATCTGCAACGGAGGCCAAGAGATGATTGGACTGGGGAAGCAGAGCCGGCCAACCCATCGTCCGATCGCAGGCCCGCGATCCCACACAGCTTTGCAAAATGAAGAAACAGCAGAAGCTGACCTTTCTGATCCCGTCACTTTTGTCATGGACAATGAGTCCCATGACACTCGAATGCGTCCGACAGCGGAGATTGTCCCCGTAACCGCGACAGTTGGTGTGGGCGCCATGTCTCAAATGCCCAGCTGAGGGGACGGGTTGATGGATGGATGGATGTGTGAAAATAGTACTGGGCAGACCGACTCTTCGCAGCTCAAGGGCCCTGGGGCAGGCAGTAAGCCTAGCGGAGGCACAATCACGTTCTCCCCGGAAGAGGTCCTGCAATTGCTGCCCCGCGTGCCGTCACCGAGCGAATTAATGGCCGATTCGCAGCTCTAGCCCGCGTTGCCCGTTTAAGCACGCCGTCTGGAGTTGGTGGAGTTGGCTGGCTGGGGTTGTTGAATTTGCGATGCTTGCCATGGGCCGCTACGGAGCAGTAGCCGCTTTCACTCCCAGGGAGCGGAACAGGGCTCTGGTGAAGATGGCTTGATTGTGTTGGGCGGCTGGTAGAACGGCTGAATGTGCTATCTCGTTGGATGGATGGGGGAGTGAGACAGAGAGTGTGTGAAGCAAAAGCATTGGCTCTACTTCGTAATAATATCAGTAAGCCCGTTCCATTCCCATGAGAGCTACTAGTAGACTAATATACTATTACTAGTACTCATATGAATTTCGTTGATGGTGGCGCCTTTCCCTTCTTGGCGCTGTTGAAGAAGCATCAATATGCTGCTTTGGTAAATGAATTTGTAAAGCCTCACCACACACTGGCCACAGAATACCCTTATCCGGACTTTTGACCCGTCTTACCTCTTCCGTGCCGCATCGACGAAATACTCCGTACAGTATTACTTCGTCTAGCAGTACTAAGACAATATTTCTTGAGCGGCTGGATCGTTTCTCCCCCTTGCGTTTTACCTAAAGAAAAAGAAGAGCTCCCCACATTTTGCTCCCCTCGCGTGCGGCAAAATCGGGCAGGAGAGCTCATAGCGCCTCGTAATAGCGTGACGTCGTTGCGTGCTCTCAGGAACCTTTGCGCAACTTGGCGATAAGATAGGCAAAATGTTTCAAGCAGTATTTTGATAGGCCTGTAGGCGCTTCTGTAGGTATATGTACGGAGAACTGTAGGCAGATTGGCAGCTTTGTAATTCTAGGCCGCAGATCATGTACGCGCAACTCGGCCTCGGGACAATGCACAACAGGTCTTCTTCTTCTCTCGGTCCCTTGCATCTCTTTCTCCCTTTCTTCTTCTCTTCTTCTCCTCTTCTCTTTCTGTAGATGACGTCTGGGCTGAGCTTCAGATTGTACAGTACAATTGATTCCCAACATGGGCAAGGTGTAAGTGCTGTCTCAGATCGAGGCTTGCTTCGCTCTTCTTCCGTACCATCTGCCTCGCCACTTGGTCACCCCCCCCCCCCAAAATCAAATCATGTGGCGCAGCGAATCAGATCAAACATTACGCAACACCTGCCCCGCGCCTCAGTTTTGAAGATTACGAAACCGTCAAAATATCAATCAGCACCTTGTTAAATTTAAACATTGGAAATACTGGACATTGCTGACGTCGTGGTTTCAAAAGGTCGTCGACCGAGCCTGAAAAAATGGCTAACGAGTCGACTCCGTTAATTCAGACAGTGCGGGTAGGGCCTCCGCGCAGGAGATACCCTCACAACACGGCTCGCCGCTTCTGCACCATCGCCTGTTTCAGTCTGCTCCTCTGCGGCTTTGCATCATTTATTCTGCACGCCGTGTACATTTGGCCGTCTTGGCAAGACCACCGCCACCGTCACCCACACCACGGGCATCACGGCCACAAAGGGAAGCGCCTAACTCACGAGGAGCTGCAAACCATCTTGCTCGACACGCCCTCGTCAGAAAAAGCGGAAGAATGGAGCCGCTATTACACCGCTGGAGCTCACCTTGCTGGTAAAAATTATTCACAGGTAAGCCAACTAAATTTAAATAATACTTATGCCTTCATATCTTTAAACAATATATAACATGTACTAAAACCTGCATTCCTAGGCCGAGTGGACTAGAGAGAGATGGGAGGAATGGGGTATCAAGTCCAGCATTGTCGCCTATGATGTCTACATTAATTACCCCGTCGATCACAGCGTCTCTTTGCTACAGAAGTCGAGCGATGCCAAAACTTGGAATGTTGCATTCAAGGCATCCCTGACCGAGGACGTTCTTGAAGATGATCCCACCACCTCTTCCAAGGACAAGATCC
The DNA here is from genome assembly GCA_030278935.1 of Trichoderma polysporum. Lineage (NCBI taxonomy): Eukaryota > Fungi > Ascomycota > Sordariomycetes > Hypocreales > Hypocreaceae > Trichoderma > Trichoderma polysporum. Next base: position 22,105 of record JARFTM010000237.1, on the reverse strand, counting down.
CGACTTTCCACGGTTACTCGGCCAGCGGAAACGTTACTGGTTCATTTGTCTACGTCAACTATGGAACGTACCAAGATTACGCAGACCTAGTTGCCGCCGGTATCGACCTCGAGGGAAAGATTGCCATAGCCAAATATGGAGGCATCTTCAGAGGCCTCAAGGTTAAGCGTGCCCAGGAACTTGGCATGATTGGCATCTTGATATACAGCGACCCTGGCGATGATGGTGATATTACTGAGGAAAACGGCTACGTTGCCTATCCTGAAGGGCCTGCCCGGAACCCCAGTAGTGTGCAGCGTGGAAGTGTCCAATTTTTGAGTTCGCGCCCTGGCGACCCGTGCGTATTTATTGGCTCCCTTCACTAGGCTTATCGAAACTAACCTTGACGACAGGACAACGCCTGGCTACCCTTCAAAGCCTGGTGTCCCTCGCGCACCGGCTGACGAAACGACTCCATCAATTCCCTCTATTCCCATTTCATATGCTGATGCCCTTCCCCTGCTCAAGGCTCTCAACGGTCACGGCCCTCTAGCCAGTGATCTAAACAAATGGTGGACTAGAAATCTCGGCTTGGGTTACAAGGGCGTTGAATACAATATTGGCCCTTCCCCTGAAGATGTCGTCATTAACCTTTACAACGAACAGGATTATGTTACCACACCTCAGTGGGACGTAATCGGCATCATCAACGGCACAATTCCCCACGAAGTCGTCGTTATCGGCAACCACAGAGACGCTTGGATTGTCGGCGGTGCATCTGATCCCAACAGCGGCTCCGCGGTCTTGAATGAAGCAATTCGCAGTATTGGCAAGGCTTTGGAAGCGGGCTGGAAGCCTCTTCGAACTATCGTTTTTGCTAGCTGGGACGGAGAGGAGTATGGTCTGATTGGAAGCACAGAGTGGGTTGAGGAGTACCTTCCGTGGCTTTCCGCCGCCAATGTGGCATATGTTAATGTCGATGGCGGTGCCTCTGGACCGCGATTTTCTGCTTCAGCAGCGCCGCTGCTAAATCAAGTTCTTCGAGACGCAACACAATTTGTTCCATCGCCGAATCAGACTGTCCAAGGCCAGACTGTGGGAGATGTCTGGGATGGGAAAATCAGCACAATGGGTAGTGGAAGCGATTTCACTGCCTTCCAAGACTACGCCGGAATCCCCAGCATCGATATTGGATTTGGCGGTAATGGCAGTGGTCCCGTTTATCATTATCACAGCAACTACGATAGCTTCCATTGGATGAGCGAATTTGCCGACCCTGGCTTTGTCTACCACAGGACCATGGCACAAGTTCTAGGTATACTGATCGGAGAGCTTACTGATGTGGTCATCATTCCATTCGGAGCTACCGAGTATGCAGATGCACTAGATAGCTATCTCGACAAAGTCGAGACGAAGCTCAAGTCTGTCGATACCGAACTGGCCACCGAAGATGAAATCTTTGCCATTAGAGGCAGTGTCATATCTGAAGAGGTAATTGGAAGCCAAGATGCCTTCGAGGAAAGCCTGAAGAAGATTCGAGGCTCGATCTCTGAGTTCAGAGACAAGGCAGTGAAACTGGATGAAAGCGCAGCCTGGGCAAAAGACAAGCTCGAAAGTGGCCTTCCGTGGTGGAACATCATCGGAAAAGCCAGACTAGGATACACGATTGCTAAAGTGAACGTACAATACAAGTACATAGAGAGACATTTCCTTTTCGAGGGCGGTCTCGACAATCGCAGCTGGTTTAAGCACGTCGTGTTTGCTCCAGGTCTGTGGACAGGCTATGCTGGTGGTAAGTTTTTTACTCCCTTCTACTCTTTGCTAGTTAGCATGGCCCTATATGTTAATCAAATATACTAACAACATCACTACAGCTGTGTATCCCGGCCTCGTTGAAAGTATCGATGCCAAAAACTACAGCAACGGATTGAAGTGGGCTGAGATTATCAACCGCGCCGTTGAGAAGGCCACCAAGAGCATTCATTAAATAATTATGTTCAGTTATTTTCTTTTTTTCACTTTTAGCACTGCCGCCAATTGGAAAGAATAGAGAGCAAATTTTAGTGGTGCCATCTATGAAAATGGATATAGTGTAGGCCGACTATTGTCAATACTCTTCATAATATTACTACTTGTATACTCTATCACCAAGTAAAGCCGATTCCAATTCTACACTTTCCTTCGCCTCGTAGTTCGCGGCAGTATAGCTCCTAAGCTGGCCGCAACGACGAGTATAGACTCGTGAAGATCCTGATGGCGGTGAGACTCATTCGCATTGGTGAAAATAATCACCAAAAGACTCTTCGTTATCATCCTCGAAAGCTTTCAAGGTAAAGAGGCCCGCTGCTTCAGTAGGCACCGCCCAGCAACTACGCTGACAGGATGGTAAAGTGAAGTTTTCACTTTTGCTTTAAGTTTGTTCAACTACTCGGCTCGGATATGGCATAGCAGACGCAGAGCTTTTGGGGATTTTAACAGTGGCGAGTTACAGAGTGTGTCACTTCAAAAAGATTTCGATACCCCCGTTGCATAAAACTCATACAGTCGGGAACTCTACCCCTATACCACTTATCCGGACATAATCTGTTATTCAGCCTGGCCGAGACTCTGTCAATTCTACCAAAGGCACATGCAGTTATGCGAAGGGGTCTGCAAGTGAGAAACAATGCCCCGGTGCAACAGAGACAAGGAACAATGAAGCAAGTCGGATAAAGCAAGCGCAGGTAGTGGCAAGTCTATCATGAAGCAGTTAACCGCCCCCTTTTTGTCTCCGGAGGAAATGAATGAGAAATCTGCCACAGGTCGGGAAGATGAATTGGTTTGGTATAGACCAGGGGCTCCATACTTTCAACTTAGAAAATAAGAAATTTCTATGTAGTGAAAGCAAACAATCGCTTTCATAAGTCCTCTCTACGTAGCTCAAGCAAAAACTAACTCCTACCTGTAGACCAGAGAAAAAATTAATCGTGCATCTCTTGTTACACACTGCCTATTCAGGGAATACATCTTAATCACACATCTCGGTTGGTAAACAGCCGATAAGCGGCTATTCATCTCAAGTATGCACTTTTCTCGTGTAAGAAGTAGTCGTATTGTGCCATAGATTCGTCTAAAGAAATTTCCATTACCTCTATCACTTGTCTAGTGTTAGTTCTCCAGCAAGAACCTGGTCACCCCCTGCAGCCTCTCGTTAATCTCGGAGTCTCTTAGCCGGACAGATTCGCGAGTTGAGGTAGCTAACTCCTTACCGTTCATAGTTAGTCACTTCGATGAGCTGGGCACAGCACATATGTATGATAAAACTTCATTAGACCACCAAAAACACAGTTTAACTATATTCGTTGCTTAGCCTCCAAGACTCTATTTTCTACCAATGACAAAACTGGTCTATGTCTTTTTTCAGTTTATCAAACAAATCATACAAGGGTCTTTTCTAGACTCTATATTCGTCAAATCCATATACCGTTTAGAACTTGTACACCTGCTCAGTGGTGTAGCCAAGATCCTTCAAACTTCCGGAAAGCTCGCCCTGATCCTTGGGGCTAACCTTGGGGCCGGAAATAGCCTTCATCAATCCAGGGGGGCCGCAAACGAAAAGCTTAATGTTGTTGCTCTTGGGCTCAGGGAGAACCTGCTTCAGCAGCTCCTTGCTGATAAAGCCACCGCCACCGACCCAGTCCTTGGGAGGCTTGTCTAGAACGTAGAATGCGCGGAAGCGCTGCGGGTAAGTGTTCTCGAGCTCATCAAACTTGCTCTTCAACAGAATATCCTCCTTAGTGACGTTTCCGAAGATAAGGGTGACCTTGGTCTTATCGTTGGGGTTATTGAAGATGGCACGCACAAGCTGGTACATGGGGGTGATACCAGTGCCACCGGCGATGAGGGCAATGTGGTCGTGCTTGTTCTCGGACCAGGAGTACTTGGGAAGGGGTCCCTTGATGGCAAGTGTCTCGCCAACCTTAAGGTCGTGGATGTGGGTGCTCATAGGTCCATTGGGATACTTCTTCACCAAGAGGTCAAGGAAGCCCCTCTCGTCTTGAAAGCGGCATTAACGTCAGTGTTTCCTTCCAAATGAAAGAAAGAATCCTGGCTTACCTTCGTCACTGACGGGAGTATAAGGCCGAAGGGTCGCCTTTTCATCGTTGGGGCCCTTGAACTTGGTAAGGATAGCACTGGCAATATGCACGCCAGAGACTTGGTCTTTCTCCGGGAGTTCGAATCGAAGTCTCTTGGTATTGTGGTTCACATCCTCCACCTCTGAAAGCTTGAGGGACAGGAATCCCTGATCGCCGCCAGTAAGAGCCGCCTTGGGAGCCACTCCAATGGCCTCCTTGACCTTGTCCTCAGCCTTGCTGGCCGCGGAAGAGCCGCTCAGGAAGTAGTATCCCGCACCAGCGAGGCCGACTGCGCCGGCACCGTAGAGGAGAGCGTTGGAGCCGCCCGCAGCGCCAGACTCGGTGGCATAGCGACGCGCTTGCTAGAGGAAGATGGGGTCAGAATTAGCTAGTCCATGGCGGCAGTTTGCATTTACTCGTACGGAACTCAATTGACTATGTAGCTCTTTGACATACCATTTTCAGCGGCTGAGCCGCACGGAATGCAGATCTGGCAAACATTTTTTTTGTCTTTTGGGAAATCCCTAACCGTAATTGAGGTCCGTAGGGATGAATTGGTCTGCACCGAAGCCCGAAGCCTTTATTCCCAGGGAAAAGAGAAGTAAAGAAGGAGATAGGTAAAGGCCGTAAAGACAGTCAAAAACTCCGGCCGCACTCGGTGCTTAATGATTTCCGAGCTTTTGTCAATGAATGACGGCATCCGCCACGTGATTGGCCCGTTGCCGTTGTCCACTTTAAATGTCCAAGTCGCTTTTTAGCCACCGATGCATTGTTCCACAGCCGAGTTGCAGCTTGAGATTGGTAATAATGCTCCGAATCATCGTAATCTGCTCCGTAAGGAATTTCGACATTTGGCGATTCGAGAACCCCCGCCTTCTCAATATCAAATCTGTTCTTATTGTGGGGTAATTGCTGAGGGGCAACTTTATATAGTTGTGAGTATTGAGAGCTAGGCACCCAACCTTAGTGATATAGGCTGTAGCCAGTTTATGTTCGGCGTCAATGTTCCAACGGTTGATTATCCTATTCCAGTTGCTATCAATGATGAAAGTTATTATTACGCTGTGTCAATTTTCCCGGCGTGCACCCACAGGACCTCTACTAACATTGCGCTCGTGCTTATGATCACCACGCTTGGGCAGCTTACCCTAGAAGAAACGAGGGGCCGGATTGGCGACAGCATGTATCAACATATTTGAATACGAAATCCCATGGAGCATCTAAATTATGGTGATGAGGAGATATTAGAACAGTTCTGATGGGCTAAAGTTTTAAAAGATTTTGGCGTTGGCAGCTGAGAATACCTTCGGATGGCTGAGAGATTTTGCGAGGAGACATTAAATACTTATAGCCGTTCGGTTAGAAGTTTCAGGTGTACGACTCTTGATTGTTGGAAAGGGGCAGGACCTTGATCAGCAATCAAATATATTTGCGCCAATATCTTGGCGAGAATTTCCAGAGAAAGTTGGGGAGTAAAAAAGCTCTCCTTTTATCTATAAAAGATCTACTACTGTGTTTGCAGCGTCGTTGAAGCTGAGAAGAGGTTACCGATCCTCAGGCCTATCGATGGGTATGATTAAGAATTCAGGTGTGCCGTTTGCTCGTTGTCAGTGGGAGATTTTCATCTGTTCATCGACTTCACCGGATCAAGTTCCATGATCCCTCTAGACATCAAACTCCATTTACCATGATCATCGAGAAACATTATTCTGCCTCTCGAGAGCCAGGAAATCCACTAACTGGGTCCATGACAGGGCTTTCACTATCTCCAACTCCGTTGTGTTGTAAGCTGAGGTCTCGGAGAATTTGAGAAGTTCGACTTATCGCTTAAGTTACAGAAGAGAATAGACGTACTGGAGAAAATGTTCCCAAAGCTATTGGAGACACATTTAGTTACTACTTTAGATAAGTCTCAGTAGCTGCAGAAGAGCTGATCAACGCATATGATCGCCTTGTTGCTATTAAACGACATTATATAACATTTATAATTAGCTACTTGCAGCTGAAATAATACTACCCTTTTTGCCAGAGGTCAAATCTTAAAGGTTTAGATCAAGCCTATATAGTCAACGGCTGTTGATTGTTTTTATATATTATGCCCTAGTATGCTGGATAAAAGACAATTTAAGCTTCTCACTTTCAAGATCGCTGTTGACAAAATTCACCCAGATTCCTCACAATCTCTAATATCTAAATTCGATGCCTCAAAAATACTACCATAGAGGCTCCCGAAGACATCCTCGCAAATGCTTGTAGGGAGGAGGCAGCAATCTGTAATACTCTTTTATGAGCGCAGCCGCAGCCGCGTATCAACCCAAGTAAACGCCACATGTAACCAAACAGAGTATGAGTATAATCATCTTCGTCTCAATCGCATCCGTTTCTATTTCTATGCCTCTTCCGTGAAACGGAATGCACTTATCCTCTTTACTCCGCGCCTATCCTGCTGGCGCCATACTGCATCCCGCTTATGCCATAAGGCCGCCCCGCTCAAACTATCTCATCAATCTCTCAGACTCAAAAATTAAATAAAAATACTATGAATACTCTTTTACCATCTTCCGCCTCGTATCATTCCGCTTCTGGCCCGTGCTTTTAACCGTTTTATTTCCCCCGCGGCAGCTAGCCGGCCGTGTCCATGCAACGTTCCTCCCGCTCTTCCGCTCTGACCCGCAAGTTTAAGCTTGTATTGCCGAGAAAACGGGCGGGAAGCTATTAACGTGACTTCGTATTGGTGCCGAACTGGATGCTGGTCGGAGTGTAGTACACATTGGGCCGTGCTGCAAAGTTTGTCTTGATTCGCGCGGTATGTGAACGTTTTTCGGGATGTAGATGTGCGCGGCTACTGGGGTCCGTTGATAGCAGCTGTGGCATATGTTAACAGGGTATTATGCCGTTTCGTATGTTGTCTTTGGCTTTCACTCCCTTCGAGAAATCATACTGTGGCCTCAAAAGTATATTGATGTGGCGGCTATTACTAGGTTATCACTCGCACTCGCCGACATGGTGGGTTGGAGAGCCAAGGTATATGTAGTATGCCTACAATTGTAAGTGCTTAAGTGTATTTATTTGCAAATTTAACCTCTATAAAAAATAACAACTAAACGAAGAACTTCAGATATATAAGATGGAGTAGGCATAGCTAGATAAAGACTAGCCAGATAAGGGTAAATAAAGTTAGACAAAGTAAATATAACCAGATAAAGTAGATATAGCTAGACGAAGTACTCCGTAAAATATGGTTAAATAGTAGACATAGCCCGAGATATGAGACTTCGCCGTCTACTAGCCACCATGATCCTGTTTGCATACTTTGAGCTGCAAGGCCTACAAAATGCGGGCCGTTTGTCCCTTTCATTTTCTCTCTTTATAAATTACTCTCACTTGCTAGGATCACATGACTTACTAGAGATGCATGAGCGCATACATGGGTGTCGACAAGGCTGCGATGAGTGGGCCAGATATTCTTGCGATGCTACATTTCTACCATTATCTATCTTCACTGCGCATAGCTTTCTTTGCGCTGGTCTTGCCAATTGATAAATCATACAATTTCTCCTTTCTTCTGAATACTAGGGAACACTTATGTGGGCGGAAATTTGCCATAGTGGCGACATAATGAGCCAACAGTTCTTGTAACAAAGTCAAAGCCCCATGAGGACTGCTCTCAACGGCTAGCCAATGCGGCCCATTGCTGACATTGCGTCACATTATCTTTGGTCGTCGTACTATAAACAACTAAAGAAGAGGCTCTGTGGGGAAGAGGCCGTATTCTGTGATACTCTTTTACGAGCGCGCAGCCGCAGCCCCTGTGACAGGCCAAGATATGCCAACAAACTTATGGTAACCAGTCTATGAGACCACGCGACAAATGTATCGAAACCATGGGCATAAGGCATAAAGATCCAACTATATGGACTCTAGTCCATGTTTGGTGGCTGTGAAAATTAGCTTGGAAAGGGGCCGACGGGGGCTGCGGCCGCATATGCGGCCTGGCTGTGTTAGTCGACCAATCGTGTTCAAAAATTGACCACATCACTCACGAGGCAGACAACTCCAGACGACAGATGACGAGAAACGATCAGTTAGGCGGTAGGAAAAAAGAGTAAAATAGACACCGCTGTTAGAATTGATATGACGCTCTAGCTATGTGGTCTACATGTGTTGAGGCTATAGGAAATAAGAGAGCCTCCCCGCATATCCACCACAACAATCATTGCCTCATACCCATTGACTATGTACATGCGCTATCGGGCATCTGACTCATGAGTCGATTGTGTCCCCCTCCTGATCCAGATCATGTAGAAGAGGTAATAGAAAAGAAAGGAAGAGATAAAGAAATGATAAAAGAAAAATGAATGAAAAAAGAAAAATAAACGAAAAGGGTAGAGGAAAGTTGACAGGTTGGTTGTAAAGAAAAACAGAAAAACAGATAAGTTGAAGCAATGACGACAAAAAAAAGACCAAGGTAAAAATCACAAGGAAAAGTGTGGGCAATCCTCTTGCGAGAGATCAACCCAACATCGAGGGCTAGATCCTAGACCGACTGCTAGGACCCCCCAGATTTTGTCTATAATTGAGAGAGTAGTAAGGAAAGTGAAGAAAAAGAAAAAGAGTAAGAAGAGAAGAGAAGAGAGCAGAAGAGGGGGAAATAATAAAAAGATGAAGGCTATTGGTTACAGCCGGCCCTAAGGCCAGCGCTCAGTGTGGTGTCCGCTTAATAACATTGATGATTATTTAACGGCCTGGATTGGGGCACTGAGAGCGTCTGCAGTATCCTTCCCATGTTTGAGTTCCTTGGTCCTCGATTTTGGAGCAGCTGCAAGTCGGCTTGCGGTGACTCTCTGTAACCGTGCAACCGCAGTGGGTGTAGTGCTGTCGAATGACCCAGACACACATGTTGATTACTTTGGGGAGAGTTTGTGCGGAATAGAGCCAGTGAGTTGCAGAATAAAAGCTACCTGCAAGAGATAGAGGCAGAGAGGTCTACCGAAGATGAGATTTCTGGAGAGAATTGGCTCGCTAAAGAGGGGATATTTTGTTAGTATTTCTTTGCTCTATCTGCAGCTTGCGTAGGGATGGCTCGTGCATACACAGTCGTGCTCTTTGGTGCCCTTGATGTAAAGGTGTTTAAGCGTTTGTTGCCTCTGTATAAACAACTTAGATGCTAAAGAGATGGATGCTTTCTAGGAGCTTGAAATCCTTGAGCAAAAGAAGTTATCTGCAGGCTTTTGTCGAATGTTGCTGTTGATTGGGAATGCTGGATGAAGCTTGTGAGAAGATATCGAGAAACTGAGCAGGTGTGTTTGCCGTTTATATATCTTGTGGAACGAAAGCCTCGGGACTGCGTAGAGGCTGTGAATTGGCATTGTTTGCTCAGGTCGGTATTCGTCCTTATCCAAGAACAGAGCCCCTTCAGGCAGAGTACAAGACGAGACGCCAACTGATGTATCGTTGTTGGTTGTTTGCTTCTCCTTCGGGACTTGCCAGACGCATGTACACTGCCGTTAGGTGCACATTTGGAAGAACCCAGAGGATAAACAGGACGGGGAGCCGACACGGGTGTTAGTCGACGCCAATATGTGCTCGTATGCGCGGCCGTTGTTAGGTGTGGTGCCGCCGAATTGTGTTAGTTGGAGTTGTGTCTGCTTTGCGGCAGGTGCGAGGTTCTGTCTGCCTTCTGGCCTGTTCTCTCGCTAAGGGGCATTTTTCTGTCCGTGAGAAGGAGGAGGCAGTGTGGCGAGAAGAAATAGCTTTGACCTCTGGCCTGGGTCGACCTGGAGGCATCGCAGTATCGGCAGTTTGCGCACAAGGCCATGCCAAAGGATGTCCGCGCGGGCCCCAGTTGTGGGTGTACCCGGTCGGCAAGGCCTCAAAAGTCAGAACCAACAACACTTCCGCGCCTGACCCCCCGGCCCATGTATGCGAGTATGTGTGTATGTATGTATGCATAGAGATGCGTGGTGTGTGTGTCCATATGCATGTATGCGACGTCCACACGCATGTGGCTGAAAGCAGCAAGCATGTGGTCGAAGAATCTTTCGCATCTTTTGATGAATGGTGTGTGGTGGGGGGGTTGTTGGGATGGGCAGAGATTGGTTGTGGGTGGAGAGATGGAAAGGAAACTGAACAAAGACTTGAGGAAGGAAAAGAAAGTGGAGGCGATTTCATCTAAGATTCAACTCAAGGCCTAGCCCCCACTGGCCCTGCAATTCGAGGACACCACTGCGAGGCGTCAGGAGCTATTATGCAGGAGCCGCAATTGGTGCCGTGATGTGATATGAGCTATTCTAGGGCTTTAACCGTGCCAATGCTGTTTGCAATAGATGGGACTGCAGCTCTGGGAGATGATTTCAGTTGGAGATGCCATCCACCGTACATTATCCAAGTCTAGGCCCTGGTGTTGATGTTGATGTCATCAGAATTGAGCAAAATATTCGCTCAGCTTTGCTCTCTTTCCGCCAATTCTCCCTCCCCCTCATCATTGTTCGACATCATACACCCTACCCCCTTACTCGTCAAGGGGTGTTGGTTGCGTTGGGTTGAAGATCCAGTAGGCGGAAGAGCTATTTGACTTACATACATACCCACACGCTAAAGCCCTTGCAAGATCGCGACCAGTGGAGCCACAAACATGCTGTGTGGACTTACTTGGATGATGGCAAGTGGGCATCCTCTGCATGCCAGGGGAGTGAGAGAGAGATGAGAGAATACGCCTTGGTGTATGTAGCCGGATCGTTGTACCACGGAGAAGGGCAAGTCCGGGAACCAGGGGGCAGATGGCAGATAGTCTAAAGCGAGTGCCGGGGGAACAGGAGCAAGACACAACTCTTCGGCCAGGGGAGATGAACTAGTGCTTTGGGGAGCGACGAGCGGATTGGAGCCCATGGGGGAGTGGAGAGGATCGCGGGTACATCATGGCCTCAACTAGTGAGCAGATCAGGGATCTGAGGAGGGGAGGGCGTAGCAAGTAGCGACAACGAAGAGCGAACGGAAAGGAGAAGCTTGCAGCACCACTGCTGCAAAGTCTGTAGAATTATCACATCGAATGCGTGATATTGCTGCCCAGTGTCGGGAGAGAGACGCCAACGCAACAGAAAAAACGGGACGCGCGGGTCACACCAGGAGCCATCATCAACAGCCACTTTCTCGTTACGACTTGGCGCGTTCACCGAGGTGCCAGTGTCACCAGAGATGACCAGCCTCCAACATCGAAGAGCCAGGTTTGCCGAAGGGATTTGGCTCTGTGGGACCGGAGTAGCTTCACACCCCCAATGTCGGAGAAGGGAGAGCGAGCGCAATCTGTTCTGGCCATGCAATGCAGAAGAAGAGCCGGCGGACAGGTGAACAGCCTCTGATGCGTTTCCCGTATCTAAGTGTGTGCTGTTGGTCCTGCCAATTACCCAGCCGGGCAAGGCGTCGTTGTCTGTTGCGCCTCTAAAAGTTGACGGGGGTATCACAAGCGTTAGACGCCCTGTGGATCCAATGGATGTCGCACATGATCCGCAGCGAGCAGCGTCTTATGCTGCTTGAAGGATAGCCGTTGAAGTTATCGTGAATACTACTACCTGAACTACGTGTGTATATGCTTGTATGCAGTATACGTCAATCCACTTCCCAGAGGGAAGGGAGGCAAGGGAGGCAAGTCGGCTTCTTCCCATCTCGGCGAAAACAAAAAGTCTGCGGCGTCCAACAGCAAAATGATCCTGGATTTTACTAATTAATATTGCTTGCTTATTAGGATGAAAAGAGGAACGCCACTCGCATCTAGTAATAGTTTAGTAGTTGGGCCCCATGAAGAACATCTGTGGACACGCCAGAGGGGAAAAAAAATTCATCAAGGCGCAATTTGTCTCTTAGTTTTAATTGGTAGATACATGTACTCAAGCGTATACGGGCTAACTTTACAAGTACATTTATCCCACATTCATCAATGCTTTGACGTTTGGCACTCCAATGCCATGACCCAAGCCTGAAACCGTCGTCATGCAGTCAGGTTCTTTGTAGTCCGTGTCCTGCTCTCCAGCCACGATCTTCTATTATTAGGCGACATGTAGATTTGGTTTTGGCAGCCTGGATACATGTATCGTCGGACTGGCCATTGATTTGCCTAACTATAGAGCTGAGGCCAGTTTCGGTGACCCACGCACTACTTGGTACAGACGAAGCCGATGCTGTCGGGCCGCGCATTGGTGAATAGTACTACTATGTCCCAATACGGATGAGCAGCGTTACATCATTTGCTCAAACGGGCCTGCTGTATTGCATATCGGGCTTTCAAGGTGGCAACACATGCCTTTGTTCCATCAGGTGCAGTGCGGCTCCCATAACAATCCACATTGCACCGCGTTAAGAACGCCTACAATGCTGGTCTGGCCTGGCGCTCGGCTTTACGAAGACCACTTAGGATTCGCATTCAATGAAACAAAGGCATTGTGGCAGTGGAAAAGGCCGCTTCGTTGGTGGATAAAACCTGCTGCGCCAAAAGCCCTCTTTTTTCCTGCCTAGCAACCAAGGACTGTCGTAGCTCACTAGTTGACAGCAAGAGGCGTCTGGGTATCACGGCTCAACTACGTGCTTCAAAGCTGGCCCCAGCTATGAAGAATCTCGGCGTCAGGATTGGAGGAGCACAAGTGTACAGAACCAACAACGTTGACTCTTGTGGGCTGTGGCGTTGACGTCGGCTGCCGCTAGGAGACTGGGCCAGGGTTGACCCCCGTCATGCAAACGGCGAGCGGGGGGTTCGGCAGCTTCTGCAATGGAAGCGATTTTGAAGCTGCTCTGGGCTTGGCGACACGGCACCTGTACGAGCCAGGCCGTCGGCGATCAGGATCTACCGTACGATATGTATGTATGCGGTTGCTTTGTCCCCCTTTGATATGCGTCGTCATCCCTAGTAAGTGCCTTGGTCGAAGCTATCGACGCGAAGCTCAGGGATCTTTTGTTGCTGTGTTGTTTATTTGCCACGGGGTATTACAAGTAATACAACGTTTGTGCTTGATGGCGAAGCCGAAGAGGTCCGACCGGCCTGGGGAACTATTGCCATCACAAACATGCTATACTCCGTAGTCTAGATCCGATGTCGTGTATCCACATGCAGAGTGTCCGTCTGTAATACCGTCTAGCATTCTTCTAGCTTCTGCCACCTCTTGCTACGACTAGGTGAAATCCTTAGTACTACAGTACATCTGGCAGGCAGCACTCTTCTTGACAACAGATGAGTGTTAAGCAGCATACAGTATAACTCTTCCTAGCTCTGAAAATCGAAGTACAAAGTTCTGAATTCCCACAAAGTATTCCGTAGTAATACCCCATATTAGTCATCCGCGTATCTAGATCCAGAGGCACAATCCAGATGCAGGCTGAAATGTGGCTTTGCATTTGTCAAAAAAGGTACCATGCCCATTAACCTTTCCCGCCAAATCTCACTTGACGGCCGCAAATACGGTCTCGGTTCCTGAGCTGAGCCTCGTACTCAACGCAGGGCATTTGCGTGCCAACGAGCGCTCTGGCGGTACTTATTGGACCGTCTTCCTGTTGCTCTCTACTAATGCTGTGTAGCCGCTCCAACAGAGCAGCCTGCGCCGCGCTGCTAGAGTAAAAGCATGGCAAAAAGGAGAAAAAGCACAGCCGCCGAGCGGCCATGCAGGTACCAAGATACGAGATACTTGGAGAAATGCCAGACACAAGGCGCCTCCAGTTGGGTTTGGTGGGTCTTGGATCTCCATCACCATTGGCCAGCCGATCGCCATGTCAGCCTGGAAGGACAAAGAGCCTCCGCACGCGCGGCTGTGAAAGGCGGTTCGAGTCTTTTCCTCCATTCACACTTCGACAACAAGCGGCTTTCAGGGATGTCGAGGCGCCGGCCGCCCACGAACCGCCTTGGAGGACAAGAAATAAGCGCACCGGGTTGGCTTTGCTCTCCTGATCTCAACCTCATGTCGTCATCTATCAATGAGTCTGTCCAGTCTGGACTGGCAGAGACCGCGCGATAGCGGCTGAGGGGCCTATGGCTCCATGTAGTCCCAACTCCTGAGTTACCGTGTCAGATGCCTGATAGGAATTGCTCTTCTAACGGGCAAGCTGCATTTTGCAAAAAATTCCGCTCATTGCTACCCGCGCTACGTCGCTTTTGAGCGCATGAGCCTGTTATCTCCGATGGTTCCAATACTACTATCAAGTACGCTTCTTGCGTTGGTCCTTGCGCTTGCTAGGTTCGTGTAGTTCGACAAATCCCCCGCGGGCGGTGCCGCTGAGGCTGGAGCAACTTCATCGGACTGCCAGGCTCTGGTACATAGTTCCGACCTCCTTACACCTTATTTGACTTGGCTGGGTATAGTATAGTCAATTGTTTAACTGCACCGAGTCTTTCCCCACTCCGGCCCGACATGCTGGCTTGTTTTCGCCGTGTCATCAGACAAGGGCTGGGATGGTAATGGTGGTGGTGTGGCTACGGGATAGCCCGCTCCCCTGGTTATGCGTTTGTTGATGGCGACTTGCAACTAGAACCAGTTGCGATGAACCCATCCATTAGCCAATTCCCTGCATGACATTACCGATAATCATCTGCACGGCCGTATTGGTGGTCTGCTGAGTATATGCGGCGGCCGCATTTACGGCCGCCTGCACTCGCTGTCTGCCTTTGGTCTTCGCCTCGTTGCACGTCTGGAACTCTTGAGCCTCCTAACCAGGGCCGCCTAGGTTTGTGGCAGCACATAGGTAACTCTACTACTTTCTTTTACCGGTGCTACTTAGCTGCTAGTTTCTTACAGTATAGGCACTTGTTGCTATTAGCCACCATTGTCTGCCACTTTTCTCTATTAGCTGACTCCTGAGTCCTGAGGGGGGGTTGATCGACTGTTCACATGAAGAGGTCAAGGTCGCGGCCGAGGATGCGGCCGACACCTTTACCTACGGCTCTCGCGATCTTCCCGCTCAAAGCTCAATGCGGCCTTCCATGCGGCCTTGGTAATTGCCGCACTCGGCAATTATAGTCTGGCGGCCGTACTGGCGGCCATGTCCGAGCAAAATGGCCCTCTCGTCGACCAGATCAGCCGACACATCTTCTATATACTTGCAAGAGATACTAGTCATGCATGGCGCAGCAATACTCGGGCCTTTCTTAACTTGACCTGCAAGGCATGATTCAATTGCCTCAGGATCGGGGCTAATATTGGTCCGACGTGGCTTATAGCTCCTATGATGATATCAACCATGCATTGCATCATAACAATTAGTTCCTCTTGTGGTTCAACGATCCAATACCCACACACAATCGTCCAACAGCTTTAACCCTGGTACATTTTGCAGGAGTCAAGTGATTCTTTCCTTGTTGAAATCTGCTGATATACCTCTACCGAGTATGAACCAAGGCAGAGCAACATGGGTTAATAGCAACCCTGAACCAACAAATTACGCATGGATAGCCCAAAGTGGCAGCTTCATCGGTTCTTCATTCGGATTCTCTCCTTCTTCTACTTCTTTTTCTTATCTAGGCTTATAGATGATAACATACACGGCTGGGTACATTCACGGTGACTCAGCTATGACTCTCACTTATATATGATTCTTGAATTACTATAAAGTATAAGCTGAAAGCACTTGGCATTGCCGCGACTTAGCTGACTGATTGACTGACTACATTGCTTCTCGAAGATGAATACGCCAACAACGCGACAAAGCTGACCAACAACTAATATGAAAATCACCTCCGCATCTTTACTTTGATTGCCACACACTATACCCTCCTATCACGGTAGGGTGAAGGAGATATTATGCCCGGCCAAGGAACTTCTGCGAGGGGATCAAATATTGGGGGCCAGATTGCCTTGGCCGCAGGAGGCAATGTCATCAGTGCATGTCTAGATCAGCTCAACACTTGTCTTAATTTCCAACGTCTTCGGGCAGGAACTGATTCCATGGTCTTTAGCAGATACAATCCCGCATTTGCCGGGGCAACTGCGAGGCTAGGCCAGAAATGTCCATCCACTGAGACCTAACGACTAACAAGAGACTGTTGATCCCTGAGCTTACCGCGCGTATTGCCAACTCGAGAGACGCGGGCGCTCGTCTGAATTACAATCCAACGGATGCAGTGAGTTTTCTCCTTTCATGAGCGTAACATACATGGCGGCTACGATGAGGTTGCCATCCGTGCCGAGCATCTCGATGTGACGCTGTTAGGGCGCCGAGTGGCGGAACCAATCAGAGGCCGATTTAAGCGCTTGCAATTACCACTCGCGGTAAATTTGACCCACTGAGGCTCGAGGAGCTTAGACCGAAATGGGATTTAAAGCTGAGTGTGGATGGCTCAGGAGCCAACCTCATATCTATAGACGCCTGCAAGTATGATATATTGATATGGCAGGCTAACCGATATGCTTAGAGGAATATGCCAACGCCCAATGAATGGCTTGGTTTAATAAGTGAACGCCCTTTTACGTTATAAGTCGGAGTACTTTACCTCCGAGGAGCTCGGCGAGAGAGGAGCGGAGAAACTTGTAACGGCAGAGCGGTAGGCCGGTCCGATGCGAGACAGCACCAGACGTGCTTAATTCCGCTAAAAGGACGATGTGGATGGCTCGTTCTGCATCTTGATCAGAGCAATCACCAACAGTATTGTTCATTTGGTTAGATACGAGCAGGATTTCGGCCGAAGAACCTGGCTGTGGGTGTCTTCTACGCCCCCTCTCGAACGATGATGCTTCCTGTCATCCTCCCGAGGCCCATGTCTTTCTGATTAGGAGCTATTGCCACTAGTCATGCAAGAAGATTATATTTTGTCCAGTTCGTATTACGGATGGGCGGACAGACGGATCAAACGTTCCACCAGCTTTGAAGTCATTATTACAGCCGGCATACCGGAACTCAGCCTATAGCATCGACATTGTGCGTCGTCATACCCACCACAAGCAAGTTCACAGATACGATATAGCCAACGGCAACGCCCATCATCTGACATATTGGCAAACATGCAGATGGTTGGTGATAGAACACATCGTTTATTTAGCCACGGATAAACAACTGACATACGATAGATGTAAAAATAGCATACCGGCCGTTATGTCTGAGGACTTGAACATTTGTGCTGGAAACTGAAGGACTTTGAAGTACGTCTATCTTTGAGCAAATGTTCATGACTGTGAGTCGATAATGTGCGTGTATTGCTCCAAGCTAACACCTTGTCAGCTACGATCACATACAATTGGCGTATTGGGGGTGCCCGAAGGGTCTTAGGAGGACCAAGGACAGGGTCTTAGGAGGACCAAGGACATGAGAATCCCTCGAATATCCCTCGAATACCCAAACCGAAGGGAAGGAAGGAAACCAAGATGCTCCTAATTGAAGATGAGCTGCAGTCCACTACAATCAGCTGCCTTTGGCCACTACCGGCTGCTATGAACTATATAGGACCCATCCGCTACGACTGGCTACGATCAGCTACGATCAGCTACGATCAGCTACGATCAGCTACGATCAGCTACGATCAAAAGTTTCATAATGCTTTTCTTGAGGCGATGTCCAGGTATGCTTCCCCTTTAATAAAGCATGATTCATCAATATAGGGGAAATATATCAACACGAGTGTAATGTATTGACAATTTTATAGTATAGGAGAGCATCTTCAACTTCCCTTCTCCCTCCACATTGCTCTTAGTTCAAATAGGAACAATGGCAGTAGCTCATGTAGGTTTTCCCCTCGAGTGTTACGATCAAGGCTAATAAAGTTTCAGAGCTGAAGAGAGGGAAGATACATTATCGTCGATATGCCTTTTCAGCACGCACGCTACAAATTACTTGAGAATATACTACCGCCTCTCTTCAACTATCCACATACGGCATTGGGCAGGGCCTGGATGTTAGTTGACAAGTTCAATGACTTGGTCGCTACAAAGAAGGATCGCTAGTTTGTGACGGTATATAGGTAAGTCTATTTTCTCCCTGTTGCTACGATCCGTTTCTTTCCTCAATCCGCTATTCCCTTTCTTCTAAGCGTTGCTTCTGGCTGTTCGCTATTTTTTTTTAGCCAATCTCACCTACCTTCCAAGCTACTTTCTTCAATTTGCCATTCCTTTATTTTGATGCTCCACTAATAATTGTATAGCCATCAGGACGATAGCTGCTATAACCGTTGTATTTTTGCCATTGTAGCTTTGCCGTTGCTACCCGCGTCTGTTTGACCTCATCGCCACCGCCGGGTAGTCTTTCAAGCAAAAATTAATTAGGCATAGCGACGATGCAGCGGTCGGCAAGCTTCGGGATGCAAGCATCCCTCAGCCCGCAAGCGTCAGTGTCTCGGGATTGCAAAGTGGTATGACCCGGCGCGGATATAACACAAAAGACCAAAAAGCTTAAAAAATTATATCCTTCAATGTCAGGAGATCTCAAAACAATCCAGATCTTCTCCCCGCATTCTTCTTTGGCCCACCATAGAACCCGAGGCCAGGCACATGGCAGCGCTGGGGGTGGTATTTCCCGACATCGGTTCCGAAAAATCCCTTTGGCTGCCGGAACGAGCATCCAATAGGCCAGGAGCACCAGCCGGGACTACGGTCTCTACCCCGGATCTTTTGCTATTCTGTAATACTGCCGTCCGAGCATCGAGTGGAGCTCGGCTTCCGTGCTATTGCATCTCCATCTTTGGCATCTGAATCTTCGCCGTGGCACCGCTTTTGTTTCCGGACGCTCACAAGGCCGCTCCCCCTTCTCCGAAGATGAAATGGTGCGATCCCTTGTCCGTCGGCAAATCTCTGGCTCTTTATTGTGTTTTATGCAAACTGAACAATTTTTGTCACGTCACTTGCTTTAAACCCGATCAGCGCTAGGGCTGTTAGAAATTCGCACGTGGGCTCTTATCTCCTTTGCCGCGAAGACCGCCGGGGCCGAATGAACCGGGCCAGACCAGCAACCTGAAAAAAAAAATGAGACTTAGCTGGCGTGGGGGGAGAGATCTCTATCATTGGCGCTGCTAGGGGAAGGGGGCCATGCCAGTACTGCATGAGAGAGATGGCCAGCAAGTGTGAATGGCCAAGCTGTTCCCTGCCATTGTTCACGGAGGTGCAGCGGGCGCCGCGAAGCACAGTCTCTCGATCCAATTACGAGTCAGCGAGGGCCACCAGTTTAGAAATCCAGAGGGGGAGCGCGTCTGTTCACATGACGATGTGTGTAATTGGGCTCTGAGAAAACTGGTGGGAGGCGAATACAAGCTGTAGTATGTCGTCAGATCCATAGCCACGTCTCAGCCCACCTCCCGTCTCCCGTCTGTCTCCCATGACACACCCCTTCTCAGCATACCATGTCCATGACAATCTCTCGACATCCGTGCTCCCGATCTTGCGCGGGTCCCCCGTGTTGTCAGGATTAGCAGCTTAGCGTCAATAGCGCTGTCTAGAGTTGCGTACGTACCTCCTTGAGCTGCAAGCTGCCGTGACGCCAGTGCCGGACTTTGCGAGCATAAAGAGCACACCATCCGCTCTTGGTGCTTTAGATTTCTTTCTTGTTCTTCATTCTTCATCCTCCAATATATTCCAAACAAAGTGCTCTTTCCTCTCTTACGCAGCATATTTCGTGAAACGCACCTTCGTATTTCTACAAATACCGTTTCTCCTAAAATCAATATCTATCTATCTCTTTTCATCTCTCCCAACAGTTTATACACGCACAATCTACAAGATGTCTATGGACTTTGCCCGTGCCGCTCTGGCTGATCGCCGCCCTTCCTTTTTCCTTTCACTGGCACCTGCTACTTCGGCCTCTTACCCACAACCCGACAGACGTCCTTCTATCACCGAGAGCACACCTAGACCACGACGAGCTTCTGTCAGCTCCCCAACAGGCCTTCGAGTCCTGAAGCTCAGCCCTGTTTACTACGGCGAACACATTGGCCAGAACAAGGACGACTTCTACGATGTCCCTGCCTCTCCGCCTTCTCCTGCCGTTGCGCCCTCCACTTTCCTTTCACTCGCGCCAACCACCTCAGCTTCCTATCCTCAGATGCCCACCAGCCGCTCCGGTGCGCTTCCCGAGAGGCGACGGTCTTCTTCTAGCTCTACAACCGGTGGCTTCAGGATTCTGAAGCTGGGACCCGTCTACTGGGGTGAGCACGCGGATGACCACAAGGAAGACTTCCACGACATTCCTACCTCCCCTTAGGGTAATTGAGGGCAATCAACTCAACAAATCTGGAAATTAGCGCAATCTATTTTTATTACTATTTCTTTTTTTTAAAGAACTGTCTTTTTCTGCACACAAAAGGATGGAGCGAGCGAAGCTACTGTTATCATGAATACACTAAAAAAAGTTTTCGGCAACACACAAAAGTACAAACCACTTATCGAAAAATTGTGGAAATGACTAGAGAGAAGATGTACTCTCTCCGCCGGTATTGGCGCCTCATCTAGCGCCTAATACACTCGGCTTGGCATATCTTATTGGAATGGATGGATGGATAAATTAGCGAATTGGGTTTTGTTTTTCTCTCGGGGCGAGTGACAAGGATTCTCTAATCTATGGAAAGAATGTAACAGGCTACTTTTGGTATCACTTAGTCTGGAAGATTGTACTACAGAGCAGATCTTGAGGCAAATTGGCTTAGCAAGATATGCAGTGACAATACACAGGAACTAAAAGAACACACTCTAAAGACCACTACTGCTTCCTTCATCCTTTTTTTTAACGGCGGTGACGACTCACTCTGCTCTGTGTGGGGGGGACTAACATGTCTCAGCTAGAGCCATGTCGTTGGTGGGAAAGCGAGTGAATGTCAGTTTAAGCTTGAAATGTCGTGTCTCTGGGGCCAATTCAAGGGAAGTCCCTGTCTCTAGTTTAAAATTTCTGTATCACTTTTGAGCGAGACATGGTGACGAGGCCGCTTGGCAAAATCAACCCATGATACATAGGATTCTGTGAATACGAGTGCTCCGTAATTTGACTACTAAGGTAGGTGCTGTCGAAAATTACGATGATGTGCTAGAAGAAGAAGAAAAAGAGATTCAGGGGTGCTGCTACTTCACAGCTGCTCACTAATACAACGGGAGAGCTAGAAAACTCCATGGATTTCTCGGTACGGACGCCCAAGCGCGCTCCGGCTCTTCCACTTGACCGCCGCCGGTGATAGCCGGAGGGGGCAAGAAAAACTCATTTCCATGTGCTACTAGCAGCCGTAAGTACGCAATACAAATCAAAAGAAAGAGAAAAGAAAAATCTTCATCTGGGGTATTAATAGGCATCGTTTGTTTTTTATGCAAGCATAGCATGATCTGGAGAAGAAGGGTGTGCGCCACGGCTGAAAAGGGCTATGCCGAGGCCGGGATTCCGAGGCCTTGGGAAGTGCAACATGCAGGGCCGTAGGGAATCTGGACCCTGTGCTTTTGGTACATGTACGGAGTATGTGCGAGCATGTACTGTAGGTTTTTGGTTGTTTTTTTCTGCAGGGGGTGAGGGGCTGGGAGCAGCGGACGAGGGGAAGTTTCTGTTTCTTCTTTTTATGGCATGATGGTGTTTTTTTTGTTTTTGTTTTTTTTTCTCGCTTTTTTTTACTGACAAGAGTGTAATACGAATAATAATAAGCTAAACCACCAACCACAAACTAGGAGTACAGTACACAAGATTTAGTGGTGTGTTATTCGTGTTAGTGCCCAGTGAGTGCGACTCGAGTGCGGGGAGGGGAAATGACGAGCCCCCCACGTCCGTCATCCTCTTCCTGTTCTGGCCTCTGCCCTTTTTTTCCTCACTTCATTTCTCATTGTGCTTGGCATCGCCTCCCTGCTTTTTAACTGCTGCCTCGTACGGAGTACTTACAGTAGTACAGGTACAGGTAGGACCTGGTAAACCTCGAAACGTCCGTCTCATAGGTACAGCTAGCGAGTACGCGGCGGTTACATTGCGAACTTGCGGTGAATGATAGAGGAGGGGATGTAGATGCCGAGTAACGCTTGTTAGATAACGCAGGTTAGAAATCAAAGGGGGTTTTTTTTTTTTTTTTTTTTTTTTTTTTATTAAAAAAAACATAT